>JADBJO010007814.1:72500-77500 GCA_016801955.1 Conus betulinus
AAACAACCAAGCATCATCGAATAAACCAATACGCATGAAACAATCAAATAATCAATTAATAATAATTTCGTTTCTTTTAATATGGAATACTCTTTGCTTTCTTTTTTCTAAATGGCCCAGGCCGCCAGTCACACCATCGTTTCACACGAAGAAAGGAGCCCAAAGAATGCTAAAGAAGCAGCACTCAACCCCAAGAATAGAAAGAAATGGGAAACAATGAAGAGGCAACCAAAGAGAACGGACTCTAAAACCCACAAAGGAAGAAAAGAAGAGACTAGACCCTCATATCCCCAGGGACTGTACAGGAGATACCCCATTACGCTGGAGACGGGAAACTAATTAAACTTGGCAGTCATACAACAACACAACACAACTTCTTAAACGCAAAGTCTGTAAACGTGACCTAACCTTTATAATATGTGCACGCTACAGGGGTGTGTGAAAAGAAAACTTATTCCTACAGAATTTGGAAGCTACTGCCGAAAGCTCCTACGGGGTCACCAGATGTTACAAATGGGTGCTTTTTGTGCGTGTGTGTCTGTGTGCCTGACTCTCCCAGAAATATGGGTGCGTGCTCGCACTTCCTACCACACACACACACACTCAACTGCAATGCTTTTCTTATCTTTTCTATACCGCCTGGGTCATCCAACACATACAAAACATCATCATCAATAAACATGAATAACACACACAAGGAGCACACCCCAACTAAGGGTGTACAATATCAATGTATATATATATATATATATATATGTGTGTGTGTGTGTGTGTGTGTGTGTGTGTGTGTGTGTGCGCACACACACCGACAGTCTGTCACATGCACTGTCTACATGGAGCACACGGCAACTATGGGTGTACAATATTAATATATACATGTGGCGCACGCACCAGCAGTCTGTCACAGGCACTGTCTGGCCTAACGGGACAGTCTGCAAGTAGGGGCAGACGGAAAGTGAAGAACACAGCCGACGCGACAACACTGCAACTGTCAGTAGGGGTAGTGACTTGAAGTGACAACGGAACGATGCTGTGACGTCTCTGTCCACAAGGAAGTAGCCATTTCCTACCCTCCTTCCCCCCCCCCCCCCCCCCCCCCCCAAAAAAAAAAGACCCTTTGATTCAGTCCGATCACACTGAAGTAGCTCTGTTACTGCACAGCAACAAGGGTCTCACACTGCGCAAGATCGACGACACGAATGGTCTCAGGACACACAGGAAGACGCTGATGATGCAGGTCGTTGTCAACACAGGTGGTGGTTCTGACTAGGCAGGACCAGCGCAGGGCACAGCCGGCAAACAGGACTTAAGGTCTCGAACTCGAGGCGACGACTTCTCTCGCAGAAGAGGCGCTGGCTCATCTGGCTTGTCCGTTCTATACTGGCATGCACCAGCCTCTCACACACCCAGCGCGGTGGACCCGAGGTAGGAACAACCAGTTCCCATGGACACCAGGGTCAAACTATACCTGGGGGAACTGGCTGTCACGACAATTGAACTGAGTCCCTCGTTGGCTGGACTGGGTAGGCAAACTAGCCGGAATTTCTTCAGAGACTGGTGGTTGGCTACCTGCGCTCACTTGCCTCATACGGTGTCAGGTGAACACTTAACCAACCTAAGCAACTGGTTTTTCAGTAAACTTTGGTCCTGTAAGTGGATTTTGTTGTAAAAACTGTGATCGGACAAACATGGTCCGTCACACTGATAATAAAAGCATAACACATAAATATATTTTGAAAATTATGTATTTAATGATTAAAAAATAACTTAAAAGAGGGATAATAAAAGAATAATAGCAATAATAACAATAATAATAACAATAATAATAATAATGGTAATAGAATAAATTAAATAAAAATCATAACAAAATAATAGTAATGATAATAATAGGCCCTACTACAAATACTAATACTAAGGGGGGGGGGGGGGGGGGGGGGGGGGGAGGGGGGAGGAACCAAGGTGAGGAGAGGGAGGGGAGAACAAGAAGAACAAAGAGAGAGATAGAAATATAAATTATGCGAAGGATGGAATGGAATAGGTATATAATAATAAGAAGGCATTAAGCAATATTGTTAATAAAATTTAGGTGGAAAGGAGTTGAAATGCTCAATGAATAACAGCAGACAGTACTGAGGATAATAATAATAGTAGTAATGATAAGTGCTGCAACACCAGCAAAATTAGCAGCGGCCAAAAAGGGATGGGAGTAGTTAAAAGAGCTAGCATGTCTATTCATAAAGAGAGAGAGAGAGAGAGAGAGAGAGAGAGAGAGAGAGAGAGAGTATTCCATTGTAATGTCAGCCTCCTACTCACTGACCACCCCACCCTCAGCCACCACCACTCCCACCACCACCACTAAACCTGTCATCACTGGGGGAGGCGGGGGGAGTGAGTAGATTGACGTAGCAAGTGGAGAGACTTAGAGAGTGTAGGGAAAGGGAAAAGAAAGCCAGTTGTAATTTATGTCTGAGGTAAACAGTGGGAGGTAGGTTAGTATGCGTGTGTGTGTAGGTGGAGGGTATTGCAGGTTGGTGCTGCAGAGGTGGAATGGTACATATTACTTTTGGGTGTTGATGCCATGAGGATGGAGGGTGCCGAGTTTGGCAATGAGATGAGATCCCTGCATAAGGCGCTCCAAGTTGTCTTTCTGTGACTGCCAAAGTGCCAGGACTTTGACATAGTTGATGTTGTGTTGGGTGTGGGTTGTTTGCATTTCCGCCTGCAGTCGTCTCACTTTGCAGCTAGACTCAATTTTCTATGGTGAATCTGTGCTGTATAGTCCCTGGCTACAGATGCATAGTTGATGTGTGTGGTGTGTGTGTGTGTGTGTGTGTGTGTGTGTGTGTGTGTGTGTGTGTGTGTGTGTGTGTGTGAGAGAGAGAGAGAGAGAGAGAGAGAGAGAGAGAGCCTGGAAAAACATTTTTATTTTCTGTATCTATGAAAGGTTTAAGTTCTTTGAGCGTGAAGAGACTGCAAGCCAGCTTGCTAACAACAGATTGATGTGAGACTGTCCCTTCAGTTCTCATTCACTATTACTCCCATGAATCGGTGCTGATGCCTTTGTTCTATGGTGTTGCCATCTATAGTCAGGCTGAGGCTGAAAGTGGTTGTTTGGTGTTTCTGTCCAAAACGATTGCCATGCTTTTCGTCTTTTTAGGATGGAGTTGTAATTACACCACTCCCAGACATCATTTAATCCTTGCCGTAGAGCGTTTTGGACTGCCAGTAGGTCCACTGTACTGGAATGAAGGGAAGTCACAAAGGGAACTCTCGTCAGCAAAAAGGTCGCACACAGCACTTGGATGTGCAATTGATAATGGGAGATCACTGATAAACAAACAGAATAGAAGTGGTCCTGAGACAGAACCTTAGGGCACTCCAGATTTTGTAATCTTTGAAGATGAGTACCTGCTATCGCTAAATACAAATTGTGTTTCCGTTGGTGAGGTATGATTACAAGAATGATATCGTGTTCAGGTCTCAGAGACAGAAAGTTATTTTTTAAAGTAGAATTGTGTGTTCGACAAGATCAAAAGCCTTTTGAAATGAAGAAAGACAGAGTCTGTTATTTTGCTTTGGTTCACTGGGCATGGCCACGCATCACAGAAACGGACTAAGGAACTTTGACAAGAATGATGATGGCGAAAACCCGACTGAAAGGGGTGGAGAAGAGAGAGAGAGAGAGAGAGAGAGAGAGAGAGAGAGAGAGAGAGAGAGAGAGAGAGAGAGAGAGAGAGAGAGAGAGAGAGAGAGAGAGAGAGAGAGAATCAAGTGGTGATTGCTTTAATCCTAGGATAAAACCATCCTCAATTCCCTGTGTGCCATCAAGCACATGAGCATTAGCTTCCTGCCACTTCAATAATTTTTTTCTTTCTTTAGCTTTTCTTCGTCTTTCTGCCCATGTATTAAATGTATACATGATTTAAAGTGAGTATGAAGATGGCTAGAGCAACATTCACTTCTCCAGGAATTGGTACATCAGTCTGTGCCAGCATCCCACACAGTCCAATGGGGAACCAGCACATGAAATCTGTCACAGCAATACTGATCAGCCGCCGGGCTATCGTCATGTCCTGTGACAATTTGGTTGTGTTCGTTTTTTCAAAGCATTGCTTTGTACTGACCAAAGATAATGGTCTGACCCGAAGAAATGAGCAAAAATAGGCAGAAATTAAAGATGACCAATACACCGACACAATACAACCTTCCTTTGAACTCCTGTCTTGTAACTGGAAGTGGGATGCAGATACCAGTCTGGCTGTAAAACTCCCAGTGCTTCGTCACTGGAAATAAAGGCAAGGCTGCCATAAGCCAGCCAGCCAACCAGCAAAGCAGACAAGCCACCAAAGCTGACTTTCTCTCAAATCGCAGGGTGCTGAACGGAAAACGAAGAACAATAAAGCGATCTAGAGTGATCAGGCAAATGATGAGAGCTGACACTTCATTGGACAGAAGAGACAAAAAGCCAGCCACGCGACAAGTCATACTGTTCTTCCAAGTGCCATCGCAATGAAGATACTGACCTCGCAACCTTTCATCAGCAGCTCCGATAATGGTAATATAGAGACCCATCAGGAAGTCAGCCGTACTGAGGGTGATGACGAAAAAACAATAAACCCACGCACAGAGGTCGTGCGTCTTCCAAAACAATCGTGCACAAAAGCAGAACATGTTACCAGACAGGGACAGGCAGGCGATTAGCCAGAGAAACATACGGTACGTCCATGATCGAAGTAAGTCTTCACATGATGACACCTCGTCTTTGGGCGCAAAGCAAAATCTGCTATCGAAGTCCCGAGGTAGAATCTCACTGCAACACAGTTTATAGTTCCCTGTGTATATGGAAAAGGAATGCCACAGGTGCGTGAAAATGTCATGAGGAAACGTCTTCACCGGGCTGCCTTCCATGTACATACCTTTCAGACGCCGCATGGGTGGAAAACTGTTTAGGAATGAGTGAATGGCAGTGCCAGTCAAATTCAGATACTGTATGTGATGGA
>JADBJO010007814.1:82500-95000 GCA_016801955.1 Conus betulinus
GGGTTTGTTAGTGTTCTAATGTGTGGTGTACTGGCACTCTCACACTGATAATGTGCTGCTTATGCAAACAGAACAACATGAATGAACAAAAGGCTTAATACTTAATTAATTTTCTTTTCTTTCAAGTTTTCCCAGAAGAGAGAGAGAGAGAGAGAGAGAGAGAGAGGAGAGAGGAGAGAGAGAGAGAGAGAGAGACGAGAGGAGACAGAGAGGAGGCGAGAGAGAGAGAGAGAGGAAATTAGCGAGCGACGGACAGGAGAGACTATTCTCAGAGAGAAGAAGGCCGAGAGGCCGTCCACATAGAGAGACCCCAGATACGGAGGTTACAAATCGTCCCACCACTGGCTAGTCCCATGAAGGCCAGAGGCGGCGTTAGAGTTGTAGTTACAAATCGTCCCACCACTGGCTAGTCCCCAACAAGGCCAACCTTATAGCGAAAACGAAAGGGTCCACAAGGAAGGCATGAGGAAAGCCAAGAAGCGTGACAATAGGCATGAGAGGTTGCTTGTTAGGTGGGTTTTTTCCCTCCTCACCCCCCCCCCCCCCCCCCCCCTGATCATTTTGTACAACTAATTCTTTAAGCTAAAATAATCGGCTATCATAACGAATGAATAGCATACCAATGGTATAGAAAGAAGAAAAAGAAAAACACCCGAGGGTGCTGGGGAGGACCCAGAGAAGCACTGACTTCACCTGCCTTTAGAGCAGTCCTGTACCACCCTTGGAGGCCTGCGCTGTGTTGACGATGGGTACAGGCACGCGCAGGACGTTCCATTAAGATATCAAGGGACATAACTGCTCCAGAACAGAGGTAAATCAGACTACAGGATGCAACTCATAACAGCCTTAAAGTAGCGTCCCCATGGGTGTACCAGCCCGTATTTTCATGACTGCAGAGCCCACCGGCGAAAAACACCACCCTCCAGCTGTCGAGCACACCCCACAGACCCAACCACCCCTGCCCACGGACAGATGAAGACAGTGCCGGCCACTCCAGACACAGCCAAGCTTTCACCATACGGTCTTATGTGCCCTCAGAGAGAATCCAAAGTTCTAGTCTTTCCCACTGTCAACAGGACTTTCCCTGTGGTCAGTGGGTCTTTCCTCACCGTCACTGGACCTTTCTCCAGGGTCAGCCTAGTTAAGGCAAAGAAGAAAAAGAAAACCCTTTAAGCTAAAATAATCGGCTATCATAACGAATGAATAGCATACCAATGGTATAAAATATTGTGTGTGTGTATATGCGCCTACGCATGTGTTCAGCAGTTAAGGTTTGTGACTGAGCAACTGAGACAAACAGACAAACAGACAGAGGGACAGACAGACAGACAGACAGACGGACAGACGGACAGAGAACATAATGCTACTGGGGCAAGTCGTTGGGGTCACGAGGCGCGATATTTCATTTGGCATTCAAATGTAAGTATATGGGAGACAGAGGGCTACTCGAGAGAGAGAGAGAGAGAGAGAGAGAGAGAGAGAGAGAGACAGAGACAGAGACAGAGACAGAGAGACAGAGAGAGAGATGAGGGAGGGCGAGAGAGAGAGCGACAAAGAGAGGAGTGGGGGAGGGAGCAAGGGAGGGGGAGGGAGGGAGAGCTGTGGAATTCTTTAACTGTTCTTCTATTACATTATCATGCACGATCAAAAGCACCAACATTCGATGTACTTGTAACTTGCACATTTATGTGCGTATATGTACATGAATTTTCTTTCTAATTGTCTGACCAAAATTTTTTTTCTGTATTATTTCCATCATACAGGCTATTCACGATTTCCTGAGTCCGTGTCATCCATATGAGCATTTATTGTTACTGTGTAAACACACTCAATTATTTTCTCATACGCATTTGTTGATAAAGAAATCATTTGAAGCGATGGTAAGGATTTTGTTTATTTCGCAATACTAATGCACATTTTACCCATAAGAATAACATGATTTATCACGTCTATTTTCTGTAGGTTTACCACGTCTCGTTGAATTCCAAATAGAACATCAGTTTCACTTAAGTTAACACCAACCCAGTCCTGCTTCGTATCAAAGTTTCAATACGTTTCCAAAATGTTTCCAAAACTGAGGAGCAATGATAAAAGAAATGTTCTACAAAATCTATTTCGTCTACACAATAATCATATTTGTTTGTATCCGTAACTTTCATCTTTTGCAAAATAATATTGGTTGGATATATACTATGATTAATTTTCCATTGCAACTCGCATAGACAAATTTTTTTAGTTGCTTTTCTGGGCATCTCCCATACAGTTTCGTTAAAGAAAAAATTAAATTTCCTTCACCAGAAATCACACACATGTGGCTCTGACATTGAGTCTTCATATTTGGTGCTCAGAATTTTTTCTTATTTCTTTTAGTTTTGAATTAAAAATGCTTGCCTAACAAAAGATGGCAATTGATTCTTCCTCAGGCAGTGAAACACTTTCTATCCAGTTAATCCATGATTTACGGAGAGAGGAGAGAGAGAGAGAGAGAGAGAGAGAGAGAGAGAGAGAGAGAGAGAGAGAGAGAGAGAGAGATTTAGGGATCGCGTTGTAGAGGGATTTATATTCTAGAGTTGTGTTTGCTTTAGATTGATCCAGAGAACATGCAATTTCATTAATATTTAGTAGTCGATGCTCATTTCTGTGAATTATGTCTGTCATATGTTCAATACCCATTTTCAACCCATTTTTGGAAATACAACACACTTTCTTTGTATTTTATCAGATTGTTGTGAAATAACATTTGGCTTTGAAGATTCGTGCGATGTATTTCCTCTATATGTGTTACATGTTATTATCCCAGAAAGTTGTCATAACTTCTTTCCAGAAATCATTTTGAAGATCAGACAATTGCATTTTTACTTTGCTGTACAGTTAACTGTGAAGATTTTCTTACCATTTTTAAGTTGAGTCAGATGCCATGTTGGTATCAAACTCCATTTTCGTTTGGTGATTGAAATGATTTGCCAGCCCGGCGCCCATTGTAAGTACATACATTTTTGGTATTCTTTTACATTGACCATGTTTAGTCCACCTTTACTGTAACTAGTTTCCATTGTTGTTCTTTTTACCTTTTCAAATGCGCTTCGATTACTGTATTTCCTTTGCCATAAGAATTTTGTATATCAATGTATTTAACTTGTTCAACACCATTTCCAGTGCGCCTATAGACTGCATAATAAATACTACCTGCGAAAGTATGAAAGTTTTTATGACAACAAATTTTACCATGAATGCTTTATATCCCTCTTGCTCCAGTTTCTTATTAGTTTCTTGTATTTTGTTGATTCTATCTTGCCAGTTTTCTTCAACATGCCTAGCCATTTTGTCTGTTTGGAAATATATAATCATAATTTTAATTTTATCGAGAAGTTGAGAATGGAAGATTTTGTTCATCAATCTGCTTACCTAATTTCAGTGCGTTCGTCTTTTTTAAGTTCAATTTTAACCCAGAAATCATTCCAAACGAACTCAGAATATTACAAGAAGTGTTCATGTCTTGCTTGTTCTTTAGGAACAATGTCGTGTCATCTGCATACTGTTTAATTTTCAAATACACATTTCTTTGTCTGTCAGTAGATGGCATTTTGATTCCTTCTATTGAACTGTTTCTCACCTTGATGGCCAATATTTCCACCACGAGAATGAATGCAAGGGGAGAAAAGGGACATCCTTGTCTTATTCCACATCTGACATCAAAAGGTTCAGAGAGCCATCCGCAAATGTCAAATGCATGTAACATATTCTTTACAAATCAAGTCAAACGCCTTGGAATAGTCTAAGGTCAACAAATAACCTGCTTTACCAGTTTTATTCAGTTAGTTCATGACATCATCAATGGATCTTATAACTGTTGCAATATTTCTTCCCTTAATGTATCCTACTCGGTCTTCGTTAACAAGAGTGTTTACAACTTTACCCAATTTATTTATGCCCAATTGAGTTTTCCTCTATTGGCCAAACTCAGCAACATTTTAGATGGTAGTCTATGTTCCTCCATTCAAGTCAATCTCAACGAGTGTCTTACACGAGAAACCCTAGAATTAATCGTTAACGGGAATCGATTCAGTTCACCATACACAAGGTCGTTTGATGTTTTAATACCAATCTGCTAGATATTTCTTTAATAAAAACAAATGAACACTTTCAATAACAGATGAAGCATCTTCTAAACTCCAAATCTCAGCACCATGTAGAAGAATGGGTTGAATCTGAGAATTAAAGTTTCAAGAACTATCTTAAGGAGTTACTATTTAGTTGATACGACTTGCAAATAATGCTAATGGCACCTTGTTTCCCTTACATGCCAAATCTTGGCATGCATGCTCAAAACTCAGTTGGCAGAAAAATAGTATGCCTAAATTTCGGTAAGAATTTACTACGTTCATCCCTATATTGCTGTAAAACCACCATCTCAGTACTTGCTAGAAACCACCTTTCCTGAAGATTACTATGCTAGACTTTTCCAGATTGACTTTCAGCTGTAACTGGCATGCAGCTTTATAAAGAGTATTTAAATGTGTTTGTAAGCTATCCAGTTTCCGACAATAAAATCATGTCATCAGCAAACAAAAGAATAAACAGTTCAGTGAAATCAACGTTCAGGCTAACACCATGTCTACCTCTGTCAATAATTTCGAAAGTGAGTTCATTTACAAACAAAGAAAATAGAAGAGGACTACAGACATCACCATGTTTCACACCGTTAGTGCAATATGTAATTAGCCTGTAAACTGTGTAAAATAACGATCTCGAGCTTTAACAATTTCGTACATACTTCTCATACATCTGTAAATTTTACCTTTATTTCCATTTTTTATCAAATAGGCCACAGTATTGTTCTTGAAATAGTGTCAAACGCTTTCTCGAAATCGGTAAATGCAACATATAATTTGCTACTGCAGGAAAATTTTTTGTTTGATTGCTAATAATCTGAACATGTGTGATCTATTGTAGAATAATTTTGTTTGAACCCTGCTTGAAATTCACGTGTAATATTGTTCTGATCGACCCATTCAGTTAATCTTAAATTCATTATAGAGCTATACATTTTGCTACTTATGTATGATAGAGAAATTCCTCTGTAATTGTTTGGATCATTTATATTGCCTTCCTTAAACAATGGGACAATAATAGATTCTTTCCACAGATCAGGGTATTGACCTGTATCAAATAATACATTGAAATATTTTACTAAAAAAATCAATGATATCATTTCCTGCATTTTTAAATATCTCTCCAATAATACCATCTGGTCATGCTGCTTTTTTTACTTTTCAGTTTTCACACTGAGAGTAAGACTTTTTCCTTTGTAATAGGCCGGTTCAAACAGTTAGCACTATCTTCATCATTCTCATGTTCATCAGTTCTAACCCCTTGACTGTAGTCGGTTCCGTTATTGCTATCAGATGGGCTACCTGAAATATCAGTAGCACCTGCTAAATATTTCTATTACTATCAGCATCATGATTTTTTTTCTAAAATTCCTTTAAAATGTTGAAACCATTGTTGAACAGAGATTTTGTTGGATCGAAACTTATTCTTTTTTGGAAAACTCTGCTCATTTTAAGACAAAATTCTATCTGGTCATCAACGAACATGATCAATTGCTCAAGTGCGGATTTTTTGTATTCCTTTTTCTTTCTTTGTAACAATTTCTTGTATTTTCTTCTAGCTTTGCAAAAGGCTGCATTGTTCTCTTTCTCAGTTTGAGAGACAATTCCGTTTCTTTTCTAGGCAACTTTCTACAAGTTCTCAAAAGGTTTCTCACATTACGCTTAAACGTGTTGCATTCATCGTCATACCACTGCTCCGATCTTTTCTGATGTGTATAAATGTTCTTTTCCACACAACCTGCTTGTTCTCGTATACATTTATTAAATGAATCTAGCGTCCGATTTATGTCGACATTCATCAAGCAACTAGCGTGGTTCAATTTCTCTTTTGTCTGTCCGGAACGCATGCAGTCATGGAACTATTGTGCTAAATCCTCATCCCAAACCATTTTTTAAAATAAATGGTGGTATATTGCTGCATTCGCTGTTATAGTTTATAATATCATTCTTTGCATCAAGATAAAATTCCAGTGGTTGATGGTCAGAATCAATCATATCTGAGACGTGTAGACGGCAACAATTTCTTATTGTATCAAGCAGGTCTTCGGAAACTATAAAAATAGTCATTTACACTGCCTCCTGTTTCTGACATGTATGTGTAGTGACCAGTATGGTCACAATTACATACCCCATTCATTATAAACAGCCCAAAAGCAATGCAGAATTTCAAAATCATTCTTCCATACACATTCAGCACTAAATCTTTTGAATGTCTTGTGAGATAATTTTCATCATTTTCATCACCGAGACTAAACCTACTAAACTCATCACCACTGAAGGGGAAAATGTCTGCTGTTCTGCCATTCAAATCTCCACACAATGGGATATCAACATTTTTTATATGATGATATTTTGTCCATTAAAACATCTTCGAGAGAGCTGATTCCATCTTCAAACGTTCAACTGCTGCATACCACACACACACACACACACACACACACACACACACACACACACACTTAGAGAGAGAGAGAGAGAGAGAGAGAGAGAGAGAGAGAGAGAGAAGAGAGAGAGAGAGAGAGAGAGAGAGAGAGAGAGAGAGGGTGAGGGAGGCAAATATAATATGCGAGCGGTGTAAATCAAACACACGAGAACCGACGTTCCATCTACTATGTCTGTAACGTATTTGATGTATCTAACATGTCCCTGCCTGCGAAGTGATTTATTATTATTTTTTTTTAACCTTTCTTTTGTGAGTAGTCTGTCACCTTACTTATTGTCTTACACTCTGGACTCATAACAGCCATGTCATTCACTCACTCACTCAAAGTATGGGTATGACTTCAAAGACAAATACCCGTGTCATGACTTTTCTTTTAGAAATGCTGTGACTTTGTCAAGTTTCACCTATTCCTCTGTTCTCTTCTTTTCTCGTATTGTTCAGTAGTCTTGTCTCTAGACATAGAAAGATAAACTATAGAAAGAAAATACTGGAGGTCAGACATTTTTTATTTTGATTTGAAAGTTAACCTGGTAATTTACGTTTTAAAAGTAATTGCTACGATTAAAAAATAATCAACATTCAGTTTTTCAACACTTCCGAAGGCTGAACGCTGAACGAAGGTCAGTGATAATTAGTTATGGTTCTCATCTGTCGTTGGAATGTTCCGAACAAAAAAAGGACAGCTCTGGTAACAAGTTCAAAGTCTTTCATTACGGTAGAAGATTAACAGATTAATGCTTAGTGTACCTCGCGAACAAGAACAAGAGTGAGTGTGTCCTTTTCCAACACTTTCATTTTCAATTTCAGTTCTCTCTCTCTCTCTCTCTCTCTCTCTCTCTCTCTCTCTCTAACCTTTCAAATAAGTTTCGTCGCACTTTATTTCCACCTGACCATTTTTCTCACTGTGCAGCCAGGCGTGACTACAAGAATCTTTTGAAACACAAACGTAAACAGTTTAACAGTAATTTAGTGGAACAGTTGGTTTCTTCTGTGAATGACTAAAGGGAATTTGGAACTTAATGCGTAAAATCAACAATAAAAAAACCCCGTCTAATAACATAGGTTTGGAAGACTGGTGTCAACATTTTTAGAAACTGCTTGAAAAAGACGTTGACACAGATGATGTTACGGATGAGGAAGGCAGTGGTGGTGGAAATGATCACTATGATACCAGTGATGATAGTAATTCCGGTGACGATTATTTCAATCGTCCAGCTTCAAGGATGAACTTATGATGACCTAACACCCCCCCCCCCCCCCCCCTGAAAAGTCACAAAGCTAGAGGCCGTGATAAATGTACCTGGGTGAAATGGTGTGAAAAATGCATGTGAGTCCAGTTTGATGTTGGATTTTGTTACAAAGTACTTCAATACTCTATTTGACAGGGGTGTTTCCTGTTCTGTGGACAGAAACAATAGTTCTTCCTTTATGTAAAAAAGTAATGTTGATGATCCTAATAAATATAGATGAATTTCTTTGTGATATGCCTGTAGTAAATTGTACAGTACTGTTATCAATGGAAGACTTTAGGAGCGGGTAGAGGAAAAGAACCTCACGTGTGAATGCTAAGCTGGATTTAAAAGAAAATACTCCACGATAGACCACATGTTCACTTAATGGCATTTGTGCAAAAACAATTTTGTTTGCATCGTAAATTGTATGTTGTTTTTATTGATTTTGAAAAAAAAAAGCCTTGGACTCTGTTAACAGGAGTATATTATGGCGAATTTTGTTTAAAAATGTGATAAGAAGTAAATTGTGTCAATGTGTCATGAGCATGTACGACTCTGTAAAAGCTACAGTAAGAAGCGGCGGTTATCTGACTGATTATATAACCTGTACAACTGGAGTTAAACAAGGGAATGTTTGTAGTCCCATTTTTTTTTCTTTGTTCATTAATGAATTAACGAAAGACGTGACTAGTTCTGGACGACATGGTGCAAAATTCATAAATGATTTTTTTTTTTTTAGATTTTCATTCTTCTTTTAGCTGACAATGTTGCATTGATGTTTTTAAAACGATATTTGGTTTACAAACCCAGTTGAACAGTTTAGAAACAGCATCCGCTTTACTTCGATTAAACATAAACATGAACACAAGTAATATTATTGTGTTCAGAAAGGGTGAATATCTTGCAGCCAGAGAAAGGTGGGTAAATAATGGAACTGGTATGCCCGTTTGTGAATGCTTACAAATACCTTGGCATATATTTTTCTACACGCTTAAGCTTTACCTTCGCTTGTAAAGATCTTGCAAGTGGAGCTAAATACGCATTATTGTGTATACTGAAGAAATCAACGATGTGAAATAATGAATCATTGACCTTATTTTTTAAGTTATTTGACACTCATATTCAACTGATGCTACAATATGGTGCTGAAATATGGGGTTTTGATTCTGTTGCTACGCATATTGAGAAAAATTCAGTTGTATGCTCTCTAAAGAAATTTATTGGTGTTTCATTAAAAAACACCGAACGATCTGGTATACGGAGAGACCAATAGATATACTATACATTTAATTTCAGTGGTAAAGTGTGTTCAATACTGGCAAAGAATAACACAAATGAAACAACACAGACTGCCTTACAAAACCTACACTATGCTTTTAGAGTTAGATATCAGGGGTAAGAAAATTGGACCCCTAAGTTAAGACTAAAATTGTGTGAATTCGGATTCAGTTTTGTGTGGGAAAACCAGGGTGTCGGTCGGTGACGTAAAAACGGTTTTATTCTAGTGTTTCGGCAAAGATTGATTGATTGTTGATTGATTGTGGTTGGCAGAGGTGAAACTGGCATGCTGAAGACAGCACTAGGTTTTCTATTTACTGACTGTTAAATCCTATGCATTGTATTCCTACTTATTTGTCAATGGCTATTCATAAACATTTGCGACATGCTGTGACAAAAAGTTTAGATTGGGTATTTCAGATATTTATGCACATTCTCAACGTTAATGAGTTGTAAGTGATCGTATGCTTTTCTGTAAACAAGTGGGGTAGTGTTTGCTCCCATAAGGAAACCTAACACAGAGTAACCTTTATTCAAGACTGGCACAGCCTTTTAAACTTGAATAAAGTCAGACAAATACAAAGACGAACAATCTAATAGTGCAGGCCAACAAGTGGGGGAAAAACAAGCGCAGGCCAACAACTAAATTGTCTTCATAGTAATGACTTGGCAAAACTTTGAACTTAAGGAGGGGGGGGGGGGGGGGGGGGGCAGGAGGTTGAGGTTGAAGATGTAAAAACTGGGAACATGAAATTAAGAAAATACGAAAACTCTTCACTGGCTGCATAAGGGAACCATCGCTTCGGGGGGTGCTATTGGATTCTTTTTTGCACCCTTGGTGGTGAGAACACCACGGTATTATGGACTGTGGTGTGTCTCTATTTGACGCCAGGAGCGCAGATACAGCCAGCCGTGTCTCCCTGATGAGTTTCCGACCCAGCGGACGAAAAAGCCTCGGAGCAGGCAATACAAATATATCTGCCTTTAAAAGGGATTGCGATGGTCCTTATGCAGCCAATGAAGAGTTTTCATTATTTTCTTAATTTATTTTCCCTTAACATCTTCATGTTCCCCCCCCCCCCCCCCCCCCCCCCCCCCCCCCCCCCCCCCCCCCCCCCCCCCCCCCCCCCCCCCCCCCCCCCCCCCCCCCCCCCCCCCCCCCCCCCCATCCCCCCCCCCCCCCCCCCCCCCCCCCCCCACCCCCCCCCCCCCCCCCCCCCCCCCCCCCCCCCCCCCCCCCCCCCACCCCCCCCCCCCCCCCCCCCCCCCCCCCCCACCCCAGTTTAACCCCCCCCCCCCCCCCCCCCTCCTTAAGTTTCAAAGTTTGCCAAGTCATTACTTTGAAGACAATTTAGTTGTTGGCCTGCACTTGTTTTTTTCCCCACTATTAGATTGTTCGTCTTTGTATTTGTCTGACTTTATTCAAGTTTAAAAGGCTGTGCCAGTCTTGAATAAAGGTTACTCTGTGTTAGGTTTCCTATGGGGAGCAACACTACCCCACTTGTTTACTTTTTACTGTTCCCTGCCTCATTTCATTTTCAATTTCGTATGCTTTTCTGTCTGTTGTGTCATCATGAATCATAGGAAAATGAAGTCCATTTTGTTTTTTTCATGTCCTCCTAAATACTTTGGACATCCATCTTGTTTAAATTAATCTTGTTACTGGCTTTGACACAAATGATAAAATAGTTTAAAACAGTTTGTTTACTTATACAGAGGTTTCAAACGTCGAAACACTGTGTTAGTTTAAAAGTTGTTTACACAATGACTGCAAAAAATATTGAATTATAAAAAAGCTTGCTCTTATGTCTCAGATTGTAGAAATAGGGGGGTGGTAAGCCTTCATATCTGCAGTGGTAGATGATTCTGCCTAACTGACAATATGTGCTTGAGTGGGGTGAATGGGAAATAAATAAATGCTTCTCAAAATGAACCTTCAGCAAGTTTATAGTCTCCAAAGAGGGAGACCATCTCCAATGGGGAGAAAGCTCACTAACATATAACTCCTGGTCAGATACCGGTATTTCGAAACCTGATTGTTTCTCCTCAGTGACTGCGGAAAGTGGTAATTTGACTCCTCTGCCTTTTCGGTTTTAAGAAGAATGCTATACCAGAAAAAGGCTGGTGTGCAATACCACAGTATGTTTGTTGAGTTTTCAAAAAAACTAACTAAAGGTGCCACCTAAGAAGCAAAAAAAAAATCATGAAAGAGCAAAACAAGCTACATTTTCTTGTGAAAAATAGAAAATATAAAAAGATACCTCTTAAGACACAAGTGCTGAGGGCCAGTTCTTGGAATGAATCCGCAAGGGACTAAATTACAATGAAACAATAAATTCCAAGGATAAGTACCGCGCACCGTTCCAGCAACCCGAAATACTAAAGTAGAAATAGTAAACAACTGCAGGCACAAATGGAAATCGTTGTCAGCAAACACACCCTGAACTGTAAACACACCTGAAAAACCGAACAACACGTGCAGCCAATCCGCACGTGCAAACAGTGACATTAGGCCATATAACACCGGCAGTAGGCGACCCAAAACCATCCTGAGGAGAGCCAGCGCTCGAAACAGATCTGTTGATTTTAAAAACTTCCTTTTACCATACTATTTTAACAAATATATATATATATATATATATATATATATATATATATATATATATATATATATATATATATATATATATAGTGTGTGTGTGTGTGTGTGTGTGTGTGTGTGTGTGTGTGTTCAGTAATACTACATATATACTCAAAATACTCAAACCCATATTTGACAATCTGGCCTTTAGTGAACGTTTAGCGGTGAAAGAACTCCGCCAGCTTGTGATGAATAGAACTATCCGTATAAGTGCAGCAGACAAGGGTGGGACAGACGTTGTGCAAAATACAGATGACTATATAAATGAAGCTTATAGACTTTTAAATTATGCTGACCATTACTGTGTAGTAGACAAAGACCCTACCACCCAGATAGCGAAAACTTCCAATTATATTGTCAATAAATGACTAGATACAGGTGTAGTCGATATCAACACCTCTAAATGGGCAATCAATGACATGAAATCCGTTCGCACCCCTCTATTTTATTACCTTCCCAAGATTCACAAGTCCTTACAGCAGCCCCCAGGTAGACCTATTGTTTCAGGGGGGGGGGGCCCTACAGAAAACCTCTCAGCATTACTAGACCACTGGCTACATAATATCGTTGCTTCTCTCCCCAATCCAAGACACCACTCACCTGTTAAACACCGTCGAAGAATGGAATTTAAAATATGGACCCTTTCCCACCCTGATTTTGGTAACAATAGACGTAGTGGGACTTTTTATTCCAACATACCCCAGAATAAGCTAAATAATGCAGTTGAATATTATCTTAATCTAAAAGCTGATCCCAGCATACCTCCCACTGATACACTTCTAGAAATCATGAAT
>JADBJO010007814.1:102500-105948 GCA_016801955.1 Conus betulinus
TTTTAGGACAGTACAAACAAAGAACGAAGAGAGAGACTTATCTGATGTCCATGTGGTGTGCTGTGAAGAATGGCCAACAGAAGGAAATTTCGATTCGTTCTCCGCCATCAGTCGCTCCATTTTGAAACATTCATCTGTTTTGTTTTACATGGACGAAGAAAGGTGTAAAAATCCTCAGCTGGGACATTAGGAATCTTTTAAAGATCTTTCACACATTTTGACAAAAATGCCTTTCTTGATGATTTACTTTCCTCGGGCTTAGATTATGTCTATCAGATAAGAAACCCTGATGAAGCAGTCAATTACTGGGTATACATTTTCAGTTCAATGTATGATAAATATGCTCCCATTGTTAGAAAACGAGTAAAACATACTATGAAACCCTTGTAGTTGACGAAGGAAAAAATAGACAATGATATACATAAAAGAAGTCATTTACTCAAGTCAAAGGACAAAGAACAATTTAGAAAACAAAGAAACAAGGTGAATTCCATGAAACGAAAAGCGAAAAAAAAAAATTCAAGATTTGCTGTATTCTCTTCTCAGAATTCAAAATCGATCTGGAAGGCAATTAATCTTTTAACTAATGGTAAATCGAACTCCAAAGTTAAGAATCCATTAAAGGATATTTCACCGGAAGATTTGAACTTTCATTTTGCAAATGTTGCTAAAGACATGATAGTAAATGATGATGCAAATCAAAATGATTTACATGAACTAAAACAATATTGCTGTTCTAAAAACATCCCCTCAACTTTCACTATACCGTCAATTTCAGTAAATGAAGTGCGTTATAAGCTAATATGTCTAAAACAAATCTGGAACAAGAGGTTTAGATGGAATTGATGGAAGGATACGAAAATTTCCTCATCTGCTATCGCTGATACACTCACCTATATTTACAACTTGTCCATTGATAAAAACTAATTTCCTCTTATCTTCAAACAAGCCAAAGTCATACCTTAGTACAAAAATGGTGATCCACCAATCCGTCTTACTATAGACCTATTTCAATACTACCCTTTTTGTCAAAACCACATGAAAGACATATTCAAAGACAATTATATTCTCACTTTACGCATTATGATTTGATTCATGAAAATCAGTCAGGCTTTAGAGAAAATCCTCCTGCCATACGTCTCTTATACAGCTTACTGACCATTGTCTATCAAATATAAATGAAACGAATTTACTGGAATTCTGTTTGTCGACTTTGCTAAAGCCTTTGATGTTATAAACCATTCCCTTCTCATGAAAAAAAATTGCACACAATAAGCTATCGAACCAGGCCTTAGACTTCATTAGATCTTTTCTTACTGATCGTCAACAAATTGTTGAAATTTGTAGCAGACGGTCAGAATTACTCAATTTGGAATTTGGTGTTCCACAGGGATCAGTATTAGGACCTCTCCTATTCTCTATTTACATAAATGATTTGCCTTATACATAGACTGTGATTGTGAAATGTTTGCTGATGGCACCTCATTACAGTTTAGCAGTGATAATCCTATGATTCTAGTAAATAACCTTCAGAACAACATCGACAGCTTGATTAAATGGATAGAAATGAACCACATGTCCCTGAATGCAAATAAAACGAAATGTATATATGTGACTACACGGCAAAAACGGCAGAAAATGAGGTCCCCGTTCACAGCGCTATATGTCAATGACCAAAGGATTGAGGAGGTAACATCTCATAAAGTACTGGGGGCTATCACTGATAATGATTTAACGTGGTACGACCACATTACTGATCTTGGAAAACGTATTTCTAAATGGATTTATCAATTATCAAAAACAAAACATTTTCTGAATCTCCAGTTAAGGAAATCATTTTTATCATGCACATATTTTCATCTCTTATTTATTATGCGTCTACGTTATGGGATAATTCTAGTGAAACAAATTTGAAACAAATCAATCGTTTATATAAGAGAGCTATAAAGTTGGTGCAATTAAAATCTAACTTCCTTGACAGGCGATGACTATAAAAGTTAAATATTCTTCATTCAAAGACAGACTCTTCTTCAATGAATGTTTATGCATGTATAAAGTAGTTAAGGGAATGGCTCCAAAGAAAATTATCCGAAACTTTGCAAAAAATGAAAATAGACATGTTCACAAAATTTTGTTTCCTAGACCCAGTAACAATCTTTACAAATCTAGCTTCATATATTCTGGAGGAACGGCATGGAACAATTTATCTTCTTCTTTAAAAACATGTCCTTCTAAACTAGTGTTTAAAAAAAGCACTGAAAAAATATTTGATAGACAAATTATAACGTAAGCTATGGTTATCTATGTTGTTGCAGATCCCCGCCCTCCCTCTCTCTCTCTCTCTCTTCTCTCTCTCTCTCTCTCTCTCTCTCTCTCTCTCTGTCTGTCTGTCTGTCTGTCTGTCTATTGGATTCTTTGTCAATGTTATCTGTCTCTCTGCCTATCTGTGTCAGCCACACCCCCCCCCTCTCTCTCTCTCTCTCTCTCTTGCTCTCGCTCTCTTTCTCAAATGTCTTCATTGCCCAATGTCTGATATGTTGTCCATTGTCCATCAAAATATTGATTAATGGTTGTTAATTGATTCATTGTTTTCATTATTTGTATATTTCTGATTTCTACGTATGCATTGCTTCGTGTTTCTGTTTGTTCATTATTGTGGTTGATATTTATGCTTTTTTTTGTGAGGGCAGGATGAAAAAAAGGCTGTAAAGCTTATTCTTTAATCCTCAATAAAGATGATCTTGACTGACTTCACACACACACACACACACACACACACACACACACACACACACACAAACACACATGAGTGCGCGCACGCGCGCACACACACACACACACACACACACACACACACACACACACACACTCTCTCTCTCTCTCTCTCTCTCTCTCTCTCTCTCTCTCTCTACTAAATCAAAGACAAGGACAGTACAGACCAGAACGTTACCTAACACATCTGCTGACAAAGGTTGAATGCAACTTTCCAGTCTCGCCTGTTTTCCGTAATGTTTTGAAATAAGGATTTGGTTAGTATGTAAATATGTCGATAGACCTGCTTGATGTGAAAATAGTCCTGTTCCGGATATAACAGGGGATGACAACGCTTCTCTGTCCATCGCGAAAAGAGTTATCTTGTCTCAGTTTGTGGGTCAAACTAATAGAGCTGGTGAGCAAAAGACTTGATCTCAAACGCACTCTAGGATCACGGTTGGAATATGATTCCCGTACCAAAAGGCGCACTATTTTACATCATCTATTTTTTCGCACATTTCTTTTTTCGGATTGAACCGATTAGCTGACTACGGGAGTAAACTGACCTTCGCCGTGACCACCCCATCATCTATCCCATGAAAATTGGTGGGGTCACTCTCGCTGAACACGAGATTGAACACAGCTTACCTCCCTGCAGATTTCCGGGCATCGTCTGTTGAAAATGTGAATATAA
>JADBJO010007815.1:0-5000 GCA_016801955.1 Conus betulinus
TTGAAATCTTAAGATTGTGCATTTAATGATAAAAATTATTTTTTCATGGAAGACTGACCTTTTTCAAAAGAAAATTTGCTTCTTGGTATTTCACAGTCATAGAGAAATATCTCCTTTGGGCCATTGCAAAAACATATCCTTGAAGACAGTAAGATTATTAAGCTGGTGAGTTTGCACGTTCCTTTTGTTACAAGGAATTTACACCAGTGCGTGAGGGTATGTCTTCGATGTTTTATTTTATAAAGAGACAATGAAGATGGCTCTGAAACTTCCATGAAGGTACATGACATTGTAAGCTGGCTCTCTTCTATTCAACAAGCCTAAATTTCTGAAATGCACTGTTGGCAGGTTCACTTGTTAAATAACCAACCGTCACGGACAAGGCATAGCACTACAGACTTCTCCAAACTTATCTTTCAGAGAAAGCGTGGGGGCGGTGAGGGGGGGGGGGGGGGGGGGGTGGGGGTTTACAATCCACCAGCTATCACCCATTGGTCGCTGGTCTTCAGTTTCCTCCGAGCTGATCTCATCATTTTATGGAGCCACTCAAAGACATTGGGACATCTCCTATACAGCAGACAGGCTGTTCTTTGGGGACCAGGTGTATATCTAAATTCTAGCTTTCTTAACCAATTTTTGACCTCAGTCAGTGTTGGTGGATTTTCATTGAACTTTTCCTCTGGCGCTGCAGACTGCTGCAAGCTCTGGATTTCATGTGGTGCTTCGCTCTGAGGGTGGAATGTGTGTTATCCGCACATGCTGCTCAAGAGCGTCTGTGTTCACTGTAAATTATCTCTGATTTGGAGTACTCGATTATGTATGTCATTAAAGTCCCCTGAAGAAGACATTGGAAGGTCGAACTAGTGGGAATATTTTGATGAGTCTGGCTGTTTTTATCTCTGTTTCATTTGCGTTTATAGACAGATACAGAGAGATCGATAGATAGACAGACAGACAGATAGACATAGAGAGATAATATGGTTTTTTTATTTCTAACATATTGTGTTTATAGTTAGATTGACAGGTATAATGATTTTTTATCTCTATCTGCGTTGATTAGACGAGAGAGAGAGAGAGAGAGAGAGAGAGAGAGAGAGAGAGAGAGAGAGAGAGAGAGAGAGAGAGAGAGAGAGAGAAATGCAGAGACATCCTGCAAAAAAGATACAGGAATGTCTGTCGAACACTGGCGAGGAATGGAAAGCCTTCAAAGAATCCCTGCACAACGCTGCAGCTGACACCCTGGACTTTGTTTAAACACAAACATAGAGACTGGATTGATCAAAACGACCCTGAGATCAACAAGCTCATTCAGATGGTAACTCTTTACCTTCGACGACTTTAGGCCAAGACTAAAGCATTTGATGCCCTTCTGATAGAATTCTTCTTTACTGATGACTGTGCACTGACTTCGCGCTCTGTGTGTGTGTGTATATTTACATCAGTGGGTGTCCTCGTAGTGTGGGTGGGGACGCATGCACCTCTCGCTCCCCCAAGATCGTGACCGCATTTTCAATTTCAGGAACAGACACACGGTGCTGCCCTGAGTCGCCGTCCAAGACCTGGGCACCATGGAGGCTGGACGTCCTACAGTTAGGCAGAGGAGGTCCAGAATGGACAGCATCAACCACTGGACACGTCTCTATCAATTGACATCACCAAGCATCACTGAGGTCACAAAGCGTCCGTCAGACAATCTAAACATAACTGGATATCATGGGAAGGTCAGGGTGACATTTGGGGACAAGAATTATCGATCAGTTTAAAGAAGCAGTCATGAAAGGCATTACCGACAGGTTTTTGTTGTTGTTTGTTGTTGTTTGTTTGTTTGTTTTTTTTTTTTTTTTGCTTTGTCTTCAACTATGAAGCTCAATCAGTGGACATTACTGGCATCATATTGAGACAGAAGGGACACATAAAAAAAAAAAAAAACCTTCATGTTGGCAGATGGTGCCTTACAGACCTGCATCACTTCAAAGGGGGGGGGGGGGGGGGGGGGGGGGAGCTGAAACTAGATAACCTATGCATGAAGTTGACAATAGTTCAGACGAAAACTCGTATGTTTGTAACGGTGATCGGAAACCAGTTGGTCATTTGCTGCTTAACGACTGACTGTTTCTAGTCATTTCTAGTAATATTATTTCCGCCTGCAGTCATCTCACTTTGAAACTATTCTACTCTTTAAGTTTTGTAAACACAAAGGACATCACCATTGACTGCCACGTACCTGATGCTTGTACTCTTCTTCGCAGTCGAAGGTCAGGTGCGAGATGCACGGGGGATGCACACAGAAGTCCTCGTCACTGTGATCACTGCAGTCAGGTCGGTGGTCACACACCAACATGTAAGGCACTTCCTGTATCTGATTCTTGCACGAGAAGGACGGGGGAGCGGGATGGTCAAAGAAAGACAGGCACGTCTCACGTGCTCCCAGCAAGGAGCTCACCAAACAATCGCTTTCTACGTCACACGCCAGAAACTCGTGCGTCACATGCGACTCATTTGCATACCGTCGCTCAGAGGGGCACGTCACGTGGGGACACCGGAAAGACCGCGTGACCGTAAGGCGGGAAACGGACCGATTTCTGATCGGAGAGAATTTGGATGGGGGTTCTTGGTTTGAATTCACAAAGCGCAACAGTTTTGGCTCTTATCTGATTTTTCTCCCACACGTTGTAAATCTTCCCGTGTCCCTGGCCTGACGTTCAGCCATGAAGAACACCACACAAAGGTCTGGGAAGTATAAAAAGGTGTTTGCACTCCTCAAGTGTCGGATGAAAAATGCTGTGCTTCGATCTTCCCATTGCCAAAACAACTCGTACCTGAAGGGCCTCTCTCTCTCTCTCTCTCTCTCTCTCTCTGATGAAGCACAAAAAATCTACCTACTGTGTATTCTTAGCATCATTGTGTGATGCATATGTACCTGCTTTCTCTTTTCATTTTCTTTCATGATGATAATATCATGTATATTGTGGGTACCACCCCCTTCAGTATGGGCTGTAGCCTTAATCTTATCTTCGTATTCGCATCCTCTGTGCTAGTTTTTTAGTTCATCGTCTATTCACTATAAGTGTTATTACAAAAAAAAAAAAAAGAAACCCGTATGATTGTGTGTGTGCGTGTACGTGTGTGTGTGTGTGTGTGTGTGTGTGTGGGGGGGGGGGGGACGTGTGTGTGTGTGTGTGGGCGTGCGTGCGTGTGTGTGTGTGGGGGGGGGGGGGGGGGGTGGGGGGGGGTGGGGGGGGTGGGGGGTGGGGGGGTGGGGGGGGGGGGGGGGGGGGGGGGGTGTGTGTGTGTGTGTGTGTGTGTGTGTGTGTGCGTGTGTGTGTGTGTGTGCGTGTGTGTGTGTGTGTGTGTGTGTGTGTGTGTGTGTGTGTGGTGTGGCGTGCGTGCGTGCGCGCGCGCGCGCGCGCGCGCGCGTGTGTGTGTGTGTGTGTGTGTGTGTGTGTGTGTGTGTGTGTGTGTGTGTGTGTGTGTGTGTGTGTGTGTGTGTGTGTGTGTGTGTGTGCGTGTGTGTGTGTGTGTGTGTGTGTGTGTGTGTGCGTGTGCGTGCGTGCGTGCGTGCGTGCGTGCGTGCGTGCGTGCGTGCGTGTGTGTGTGTGTGTGTGTGTGTGTGTGTGTGTGTGTGTGTGTGTGTGTGCAAGAAAGAGAGAGAGGACTGTGTTAGGGACAAGAGGGGAAGGTTTGGGATGGGTGGTAACGTAGGTAGACATTTACTTATCCTGGTCGTTTATCTAGCCTTCAGTGTATGTTGATCGGGAGAATTTAAGTATATGAAATGAAACAAGTTTAGCAGGATTGGAGCATAATGCAGGGGGATGGATGGGGGGAAAGTTTTGCTGATGGGGATGAGGGGGAGGGGTGGGGATCAGGGTGGAAAGGCAGACAGAATGTAGGAAAGGAGTGGGAGGGTGTCAAGTCAAGTCAACTTTATTATCTCAATTTGGGAAATTAATTTGTGGTCACACACATTCACAGCAAATAAACAATAATTTAGCCACATTACCCATTTTCTCACATATGACATACATTCATATAGAGGAATTTGGATTTCAATTAAACATCTTCTCGGTTCATGAAATCAATGGACAGGGAATAAAACTTTGTTTAAATCTGACACTTCTGCATTTTTAACCGATCGATATCTTCGTTCTGACTGAAGAAGGTCATACTGATTTGCAAGAACGTGGGTCTGGTCACACGTAATCTTCTTCGCTTTACAAACAACACGGCACCTGTATAGCTCACTCAGACTTTTTTTTGTCTCTCACCACGATTTTTCCTCCCACGTTCACCACTTTCTCAAGCACATTTCTGCTCTTCACAGTCAACCCACCATACCAACACATAAATGAGAAAGTTAGAACAGATTCCAAGAAGCATGAATAAAATGTCCGAAGAATGTCAGTATTCACATGAAATGATCGCAGCTTGCGAAGACAATATAATCTGGTTTGACATTTTTTGTGGACATACTCAACATGGGATTTAAAATTCAGCTTATTATCTATAAAAGTTCCTAAATATTTGTATGATTCAACACGTTCTACTTCAGCACCTTTGATAAAAAGTGGTGGTACAGCTTTTGGATTCTTTCTAAAATCAATCACATTTCTTTCGTTTTTGTTACATTCAGATCAAGATAGTAGTTATGATCGCACCAGTCAACAAATCTTTGAACCTCCTTGAAGTAAACAGAATCAGAGTTGGAAAGATCCACAAGTGCTGAGTCATCTGACTGGGGGTGGGGGATTACCATATATATCATATAATCGTAACTCTTTTATATCAATGTCGTACAACACAACAATTCTGATATAGAGTACATCAGAGATAGATGCCAGCTAACTTTATCTTAAGAAAAAAATGCCTAACTCCCCCTGGGCAGTGAAGAAGTAGGTGGTTTGCAGTAATTTGTTTGCCACATATGCAATGTATATATTTAGAATGCTTTGTTCTAAAAGCATTTAATCGGAACCTACACATCAAGCTAGTAAGATGTC
>JADBJO010007815.1:7500-15360 GCA_016801955.1 Conus betulinus
GAGAGAGAGAGAGAGAGAGTACGGGGGGGGGGGAGACTATTGTGTTTTACAACAGAATAAGTTGCAGAGGAAGAATCAGACAAAAACGGTAACAAGGAAATGAAAAATAAGAATCAATCCATCCCTAACCTAATTAAGTAAACGAACATACCATAAATGGCAATATTAAAAACTATGGTTGAGCAATAGAATCATGATAGGAAACTAAGGGAGCGTGGAGCAAAGAAAATAGACGTAACTGGACGGGAAGGCGGCGGGGGGGGGGGGGGGGGTGTTAGGGGGTAGGTGTAGTGTGTGTGTGTGTGTGTGTGTGTGTGTGTGTGTGTGTGTGTGTGTGTGTGTGTGTGTGTGTGTGTGTGCATGAGTGCGGAAGGTTGGGATGGGTGATAAGGTAGGTAGATATTTACTTATCCTGGTCGTTTATCTAGCCTTCAGTGTATGTTGATCGGGAGAATTAAAGTATATGAAATGAAACAAGTTTAGCAGGATTGGAGCATAATGCAGGGGGATGGACGGGGGAAGGGAAAGAGTTTGCTGATGGGGATGAGGGGGAGGGGGGGGGGGCATCAGGGTGGAAAGGCAGACAGAATGTAGGAAAGGAGTGGGAGGGTGGGGGTGGGGGATTACCATATATATCATATAATCGTAACTCTTATATCAACGTCGTACAACACAACAATTCTAATATAGAGTACATCAGAGATAGATGCCAAGTGGACCAGAATTAAAATTTTCAGGGAACATGCAAAGTAATGAGTGATTATTTAAAATATTTTCAGTGGATAAGGGTGCACTGGCTGACTATTGATCTGCTAACTTTATCTTAGGAAAAAAATTGCCTAACTCCCCCCGGGCAGTGAAGAAGTAGGTGGTTTGCAGTAATTTGTTTGCCACATATGCAATGTATATATTTAGAATGCTTTGTTCTAAAAGCATTTAATCGGAACCTACACATCAAGCTAGTAAGATGTCTGGAATGCATTACAGATAAATTGTTTAAAAAGGATTTCGGATTCGCTGCATTCTTTACTTGTACACAGTGCTGGAAATACTGACTATTTTTTTGTGCAGTTCAGCAACCTGATTTTGAGACACTTTTTCTATGCGCTGGTTAAATTCATGCAGATCTAGTTGAATGTCAAGATACTGTGATCCTTCTATATATTTTTTTTTTTGCTGCCTTTTTTAGCCGCATGATCTGCCCATTCGTTGGGGGGTGATTCCAGAGTGAGAAGGAATCCAGTAAAAGGTAATACTGGTACCCTTTAGAGACAACTCTTGAATGATATGTTTTATTTTATTAGTCATTTCTAGTTGTTTTTTTTATGCCTCGGGATTTAATGGCTTGTAAAACAGACTTTGAGTCCACACAGAATAAGATTTTGCATGTATCCGTCGAAAGATCTACAATGTAATTTAATGCCATAAGTATGGCTACAAATTAAGCAGTAAAAATGGAATAATGTTTACCAATGTAGTATCGTTTTTTTTTTCTGTTTTTAATGAGGGTATTACAAAAGCTGCACCAGTATTTCCATCATCAAGAACTGATCCATCGGTGTTTATCTTTAGATAGTCTGTATACTTACTTTCCAAGTGGGAGTCAACTAAACATCCTCTATGTGTGTGTGTGTGTGTGTGTGTGTGTGTGTGTGTGTGTGTGTGTGTGTGTGTGTGTGTGTGTGTGTGTGTGTGTGTGTGTGTGTGTGTGTGTGTGTGTGTGTGTGTGTACATCTGTCTTTGTGTACCACTCTGTCTCTTATCACTGAAACTTTTCATACGAAGGCGAGAGATTCCCAAGAAGGCGAGAGCATTCCCATTCAAGTTTAACAGATTCGGGGTCATCTAATTATAATGACAGCTCTCTCCCTCGTTCTCTCTCTCTCTTTCTGGTGAGTAAGTGAGTGCCTGCCTGTGTGTGTGTGTGTGTGTGTGTGTGTGTGTGTGTGTGTGTGTGTGTGTGTGTGTGTGTGTGTGTGTGTGTGTGTGTGTGTGTGTGTGTGTGTGTGTGTGTGTGTGTGTGTGTGTGTCTGTGTGTGTGTTGCGCGTGTGCGTGCGTGCGTGTGTATATGTGTGTATGTATGTATGTGTGTGGGGGGGGGGGGGGTAAGTGTGCGTTTGAAAGATGGAAGGGTGGAGAGGGTGATTACAGACAGCGTGAGGAGACTTGGGAGTCCTCGACGCTAACTACTTCGCCATGGGCGGGTAACTTATGCAATGAAATCTCACCTCCATCACCTCCATCACTTGGGTAGCCAACTCGAGTTCAATGCAATGAACATGACAATGAATCGGGGACTGAGCTACATACCAAACGTACATTTGCTCCTATGAAGGCAACAGCAGCGCGCACACCATCGAAGGTCAGGTACCCAACGGGCATGGTATGGCAGAACATCCCCTAGCGGGACATTTGAAGATTAGACAGGGACTTCAAGAGGCAGAGTGGAATTTTTGTGAAGACTGGGAGGACGGTGGAGACAGGCTCTCTCTCTCTCTCTCTCTCTCTCTCTCTCTCTCTCTCTCTCTCTCTTATGATAACTGAAGTGGACTTAAACAACGTATATACAGAAGACTTCGTAAAATACAAGACTGTGCCGTACAGAAAAGAGACTGAACAAAGCCTCTGCAGCAACAAACTTCTGCAAAAAAACTGCTGTTTACTGCGAGCAAGGCAATATTGTGCATTGCCAGCTTGTAGAACTTTACAAGTGCACTGTGCGGCTACGTGACTTGTGTGTATTAATGCTTTTTTGTGGCTTTTTTTTTTTTTCCCCCACTTATTTTCATTTTAAGTCGTTGGTTCTTTGCTTTTTTGTCTAAAGTTCATTTTACTTTATTTCGCCTCATATTCTGTCCCCTTAACTGTAATTCTACTCTAGAAGTGCTTCCTTTGTGAGGGAGTGTGTATTTTTATTTCAGAAAGGTGTACCCATAAGTATACCATCTGGCCAAGGAGCCTACGGACATATACTGTGAAGATTTTCTTTGTATTTTGGGCTTTTTTTTTCCTTGTTTTTGTGGCTTCTCATATACGCTTCTAGTTTACTAAAGTTGTTACGGTGTGTAAACTAGCCCCGTTTTCTCTACCTTTTATGTAATCTTTATTGTGTTCCTTGATTATACAAATCCTAACGTCAATTTACGTGCAAAATCGTCGTCTCCTTTTATCATCACATCAGCACACAACTAGAAATGAGCAAGAACCAGTCTGCATGGCCATGCAAAGAAGGACTCCGAATCTGTCACCTTAATATCCAACATGCAGTTAACAAGACATCAGATATATCAACACTGATTTGGAATCATGGTAAACCTTTTCATATCTTAGGACTCTCTGAATCCAGATTAGCTGCACACATTAGCGACAATGATGTAACTATTCCAGGATACAACACAATCCGGAAAGATCCTTCACTTGCGAAAAGAGACGGGTCTTCTTATCTACATCAGCGAAACCCTGAGCTTCAAACGACTTCTACACCTAGAAAAAGTAACGGTGTAGAATGTGTTTGGATAGAAGTTAAGCTGAAAAGAAACCCTCCCATTTTGGTTGGATTCTGTTACAGGAACCCATCTGAAAGAATAAACTGGGTCGACAAATTTATTACGATGATGGATGCAGTCTCGCTTGAATCCAAGGAAATCATTTTACTTGGAGACTTTAACATAGACCTTCTGAAAGTACAAAACCAATGGACCCAAGCATTCAGTCTATTCAATCTGCATCAGCTCATCGAATCTCCAACGAGAATCACACCAAACTCCAAAACACTTATCGACCATATTATGTTTCAGATAAAACTAACATAACAGAAGTCTGCGTCCCTGTTCTAAACTGTAGCGATCATTATCCAGTTTGTGTCACATGGTCAAAAAAAAGGAGAGTAAAAATTCCCAAAACGGGACACAAGACAATGACCTACCGTTGCTTTACAAGCTTTAACAACCAAGACTTTCTACATGACTTGCTCAACTCAAATCTCTCTTCAGTTTTCAACATAACTAATCCAGATCTTGCAGTAGAATTTTGGATCAAAACATTTACTGAATTTATGATAAACACGCCCTCTAAAAAACGATTAGAGTACGACATGATCCTAAGCCGGCATGGTACACTAAAGAGTTACAGGAGGCAGGTTACCTTAGAGATATGCTTAAACAACATGGCTATGAAGAGGAATCTAGAAAACTGAGAAATGCAATAAATTCATAGAAGCGCAGAGAAAAACACGAAATATTATCGAGAACTAATATCGTCAAACCAGAACCCAAAATTGCTATGGGGAGCTATTAACGAGCTTACAAACAATCAATCTTCAAAATCAAACTGTAATTAAAGACATCTCTGTCGAAAAGCTGAACACCCACTTTTGCACTATTGCCAATAAAATTGTCACGACAGATTCATCCAGATCAAACGACCTTCAAAACTGAAAACAATATTGCCAAGATAAAAACATCAAGTCTGAACTTTATATTCCACCATAACAGTTTTTGAAGTTTATCATCACTACCTAACGCACCCTAAAACAGTCAGGTACCTGCGGGGTGGATGGCCTAGACGGCAAAATCCTCAAACTATCAGCTCCAGCAATTACAGATACGTTAACATACGTCTTCAATTTATGCATCGACAAAAATCATTTTCCCGATAGTTTCAAAAAGGCGAAAGTCATACCTATCTACAAAGCAGGTGACAGCTCAGACCCTGCAAACTACAGACCAATCTCAATCATTTCCACTATTTCCAAACCTTTTGAAAAAAACATACACAAACACACATTACACCACCTTAATACATACCACTTGCTTCATCCAAGACAGTCCGGGTTTCGACACAAACCATTCATGCCACTCAGCCCTAATCAACCTGGTTGATGACTGGCTAAATAGCATTAACAACAACAGATATTGTGGTGTCCTATTCATTGATTCAAAAAAAAAGCATTTGATGTAATAGACCATAACCTTCTTCTTAGAAAATAAAAATGTGTATGGCTTATCCACAAAAACTCTTACGCTTTTTCACTCATATCTCACAAATAGACAACAATGTGTAAAAATTAATACAACTTACTCTTCATTTCAAACACTTTCCTATGGCGTCCCACAAGGCTCTACCCTGGGTCCCTTACTGTTCACAATTTACATCAATGATTTACCTCTCCATATCACATCCACCTGTGAACTCTTTTGCTGATGATACAACAATACATACAAATCATTCTGATGTTACTGTTCTTGCACAAACCTTACAAGAAAGTGCGAATGACCTCGTCAAATGGACTGAACTAAATCACATGTCGCTTCACCCTCAAAAAACTAAATCCATGCTCATCACAACCAGGCAAAAAAGACAAAATCTCACTATTAAGTTTCCTCCTGTGCATCTTAAAAATGAACCCGTTGAACAGGTTAAATACCTCAAAGTGCTAGGAATAACAATTGATAATAATATGAGTTGGCAAGCTCACATAACCTCACTATGCAAAAAAGTTTCACAGAAAATTTATCAACTCTCCAAAATCAAACGCTTCCTCGACCTGCATTCACGCAAGCTCTTTTTCCAGTCTCATATTCAATCATACATAGACTATGGATCTACTCTATGGGACTGTGCTAGCGCTAACACCCTCAAACCATTGTTAAGCCTACACAAGCGAGCACTCAAATTAGTCCTCCTAAAAAGCAGTAGTCTTCTGGACTCGGACTATAAAAAGATTCAAGTTCTCCCCTTAAGTCTGAGATTAGAATACAACAAAGGGATCATAATGCACAAGATTGTGTCTGGGAAGGCACCCTCAACATTAGTTCACAGATTCTCAAAAATTCCTCAAGGACTCTACAAACTACATCCCTGTTCCTAGAATTGACTTATTCAAATCCAGTTTAACATATTCAGGTTCCCGTCAATGGAACTCGCTCCCTGAATCAACCAAACAACGCCAATGCATATCAACCTTCAAACACCATTACTTCAACCATCTTATGTGTGCCAGTACTTGCATACTCCACCATAAATCCACCACCAACCACCACCACCCTCTTTGCCTTATGTATGTACCTGACTATTACGAAGTGTTTTTGTATTTATAAACGACATGAAATCACAGTCGATTAGTTAAGAATTAAGCCATTCACATTCCACGACAGGAAAGAAAAAGGTTTCTTTACATCTGTACACGCTGTGCTGTTCACTTTTTTGCACGTGTTTTTCACAGTTTGTCCGGACTCTCCTCTCTGACCCACACAAAAAAACGGTTCACCGTTGACACTGCCACAAGTGACAGGCGATTTTACCGGTGTAGCGTTTTTGTCAGCTCCTTCTTCTGCCACACAGGTGTAGGTCAAATGTTCATCAGGTGGCCGGCCACCCCCTATCTGGATTCAACCAATCTGCTTTGGTCGTCAAGGAAATACTTTGTCCCGTCAATGAGGAGATGATCAAAGATCATCGTCGCTCTTTTGCCTTCTGACCTTGCTTTCTTCAGATGGGGGGGAAAGACCACGCCTTATTTCTCTAACACGAGAGGAGAAATCCTCGCCCACAAAGATATTACTCCCTTTTAATTTTCTCTTTGCTCTTAAGATTTTCGTTTTGTCTTTGTAAAATGAACATCGAGCGATGATGGGAGAATCAGGTTTGGCATTTAATCTGTGTACCCGATCGAACTCAATGTCCCGTGTCAAATCTAACTTATCAGTTAATAGATCATGTATTTTACCTCCACATTGTTCGCTAGTTTCATTTTTATCTCTCGGGATACCATAGAAAATAAGGTTACTTCGTTTTGATCTTCCTTCTAAATCATCCGCCTTTCTTTCTAATTGTTCAAGTCTCGTAGTGAGATCAGTGTTCTTTTTTGCTAGCACAGCATCCTCTTCTTTTAAAGATCCCACCTCCTCCCTCAGATCCTTCAATCCATGATGCAGTGCAGCGAACTGGTCATTCAAGTCCCTGACACTCTTCTCCATGTCGGTGAAATTATTGTTCATTTCCTGAAATGTACAGTTCATAGAGTCCAACATACCCATGATGTCAGCATTCATGGGCTGTTGAGGAGAAGTGGGGGTCGTCTGTCCATTGTCCGCCGAAGAAGCGCCAGCCTTGTCCACACACTGGTGCTGCGTGATGAGCTGCCGAGCCGGGTCTGCTTCATGCTGTCCGACCTGGGTCCGGGGTTCTGCTCCACATCGCCACAGCGTAGAAGCAGTCCGCCCCAAAACATCAAGGTGAGGAGCAAGCCAAGGGTAGCACCGTTCGTCCTCGACCGTGGTGTCAGCATGGCGATCGCAATGGCGGCTCTCTTCCTCGCTCGCTTTGCCATGAAAGAGATGTAGACGGGGACGAAGGATCCACATCTCGCTCTAAATGCTAGCGGTCCTGATGGCATGGTCACTGACTGAGGTACAGGCTCAAGTACAGGACTGTAGAGTGACGGTAACTGTCAGTAGAGACAATAAACTTCGGAGCTCGTTAATGTCCGACTGCTCGAACTGTGACACAGTTCAGGCATTTATGGATGAATGTCGAGCTGATATGTTTGTTGTTATGAAGTTTTTTTGTAAATCTGCTGTAAAATTTTCTAAACAAGGGAGGCGTTTATTCAGAAAAGAATTGTCTCCCTTCGTTAAAATCATCGACGTTAATTATTCAAACTTTTGTGTGTTCTTGATCGATAAAAGATTATTTGGAATAGATAAGGATGTTTTGTACTTTTGTTCCTATATACCTCCAGAAGGTTCACCTTTTTATGCCCATTTTGATGTTGATAATGGAATTAATTTACTTGAAGAATGTCTCGTTGATTTATTGTTACTAGGGATGTTTATGTGATATTAAATGGTGACCTCAAC
>JADBJO010007815.1:18340-20840 GCA_016801955.1 Conus betulinus
ATGAACACAATAATACCGGTCTAAGTAAGCACTTTGATTGGCCGGTTCCAGCCAGTGGTAGGCATCGGGTCACACAGCCGCTCTTGTTAGGACTGAAGCTGCGTCTCTAAATCCCCCGGGATTAAACCAGAAACATGATTGGGCGCAAGAAGGATTATTGTCAGTAGTAGGGCTAAAGTAGGTCAAGGAATTTGTCTGACTCCACCACCCCCAACCACCGACACCCCCCCCCCCACCCCTCCCCGGCTCTGTGCCCCCTCAGTGGCATGGCAACGCACGCTTGGGCTAAGAAGGATTATTCATCAGTAGTATGGTCAAAGTAAGGGTCAAGAATTTTGTCTGACTCCCCCCCCCCCCCCCCCCCCCCCTCACCTCCGGATTCTGTGCCACTTCACGCACCGCTGTCTACTTCCGCACACACACCCCCGTTCCCCCCTCTCCTCCGTCCGTCCACAGCCACAGGCCGGCCTGTCTCGATTGCTTAGTCGAGGAGCCGGCGTGAGTGAGTTCTCCCTCTGGAGGGCGCCTCCACGTCCGTCAAGCGACAACCTCCATGAATTTGCCGATACCGGTGACCCCGACGGAACCCAACCAAGGCCATAGACGTGGAGAGGACATCGAAACTGAGATCACCATGGGAGCAGGGCATGAAGAGCCACAGAATTTAAGACACTTATTTACATGCTTTTCGATGAGGATGAGAATGCAAGACTGCATGACAGGGCTGTACTCTTCGCTTACTTTCATAATATATCCTGGCGTCGACCAGGCCCGAGAGGTACGACAACCTGTAGTGTTGGTCAGGAAATTTGAGCAACACTCTCAGAGACACATTAAAAGAGTGGAACTCGACTTTGCGGTCTTTGGTCTTCCTAATTCAGTCCATAGCAAACTCAGCTCTGGATAAAAGCCGTAAGATAAGGAAACCAACGAAATTTGAATTTTAGACGAAGAAGTTTATGTTTTGACACCTTTTGGCAAACAATCAGAATGTTTAAGCTTTGGTAAGTGTGGTTTACAATACCACATTACATTTCTTTCTCAGCGTAATTTCCGAATCGTGGACAGTTGCTGATTTTGTTGTTGTCTAATCTTAACGCAGAAATATAAAAGAGAAATAGAATAGATTATGCATAAAGAATATCTAGACACGTCCTTACTGTGCTCATGTCATTTGTATTGTGTTTGGATTGCCTCGTAAAACACAGACAGACAGACAGACAGACAGACAGACAGACAGACACACACACACACACACACACACACACACACACACACACACACACACACACACACACATGCACACACACACATGCACACGCACACGCATATGCACATACAAAAACGCTGGTACACGTGCGCACGTGGGCGCGCGCGCGCACGCGCACACACACACACACACACACACACACACACACACACACACACACACACACACACACACACACACACACACACACACATACACACGCACACACGCGCACTCATTTCCTTCAACTAGCAAACCAGACAGTATATATTACAAGAACGGGGGCTGATAAATTGGATCTCCTCTAGCATTCGTAAATTAATCTCACGGAAATGGCGAGATTCAAAAGTCCGCCCATTCCCTTGTCTAAGTTATTTTCAGTATTGATTATTTCCCCATAAAGAGAGAGAAAAAAAAGAAAGACAATATTAACGTTCTCAGTACATTAGTGAAGAATCCTGTATAAAATAATGATCACGATCATTTATAAATCTATTGTGATGGGTCTCTCTTGGATAATGAGGAAGCTGGTGTAACTGTTATGCAAGTAAAAGGTATCTCATATTGTAAAAAATCCGATCCTTCATCTAAGTGCCTTTCTAGGAGCCCTATGCATTGTTACTTGATGTTTCTAGTAATCTAAATCAAGTTGTTTTTTTAAAACTCGATTCAAAATCAATTTTATCCGCTATAAGTACATGAAGTTCTAAAATGAGACAAGACCTCTGCTGAAATCCATCACCTAATGATTTTCGCCATTTAATTCTAAAATAAGGCAAGATTTCTGTTCAAATCTATATCTAACACGTTTCTTTGAATTCTATAATGAGCAAGAGTTCTTTCAAAATCTTTTTTCAAGCACATTTATGGGCTTTAATTCTTAAATGAGACAAGACCTCTTAATAAAGCCTTACACATTCGGTCCTTTATTTCTGAAACGAGACACATCTCTGCTGAAACCCACCATCTAACACATTCAATCCCTTGATTCTAAAAGAAGACAAATCTCCGCAGAAATCCACCATTCAACACATTTAATCCTTTGATTCTAAAAGAAGACAAATCTCTGCTGAAACCTACCATCTAACACATTCAGTCCTTTAATTCTAAAAGAAGATAAATCTCTACTGTAACCCACCATCTAAGACAGTCAGTCCTTTAATTCTAAAAGAAGATAGATTTTTACTGAAATCCTCCATCTAACACATTCAGTCATTTCATTCTAAAAGTAGACAAACCTCTGCTGAAATC
>JADBJO010007815.1:28340-38340 GCA_016801955.1 Conus betulinus
AGGTCTGCCTCCTCTGCTTCCTCTTCCCCGGTGGTGGTGCCCATCTCAGCGCAGTCTGAGGGAGTCTGGGTCTGGGCCAGTGAAGTGAGATTACGGTGTGTCATAATGTCGTTCAATATGACCTGGCATGAGATGATGTCATGTCAGTCAGTCATCACCCTGACCGCTGGGGTCGTTGGGGGGGGGGGGGGGGGACGTGATGAGGCAGCCGCCGTTTTTCTCCAGGCTCTTCTGTTGGTGGCTGTCTTTAGGAGATCTGGCATGGTCATTTTGGTCCAGTCCTCTATATTGTCGGACCAGCTCTTTCTCTGCCGTCCTCGTCTGCGCCTTCCTTCAACGGTACCTTGAAAGATGGTTTTGGAGAGGGTGTGTTTGTGACGGATGATGTGGTCAAAGCATGCCATCTTCCGTCGTCTGACGGTTGCCAGAAGTGGCATAATGTCATTCAATATGAGCTGACGTGAGATGGTATGGTGCGTCACAATCTCCTGAGATATGACGTGTCATAATGTAATGTGATGTGATATGTGATGTGATGTGACAAGACGTGACATGAAGTGTGACGTGATGTGTCATAATGTGATGTGATGTGATGTGGCGTGATAATACGTGACATGAAGAGATGTGATGTGATGTGTGTCATGATGTAATGTGATGTGATATAATGTGATGTGATGTGACGTCATAAAACGTGACATGAAGGAATGTGATGTGACGTGTGTCATCATGTAATGTAATGTGATATAATGTGATGTGATGTGACGTCATAAGACGTGACATGGAGGAATGTGATGTGACGTGTCATAATGAAATGTCATGTAATGTAATGTGAAGTGGTGTGATGTGTAATGATGTAATGTGATGTGATGTGACGTGATAAGACGTGGACATGAAGTTATGTCATGCGACACGACCTGGTGTGACGTAATTCGAAATGGCGGTGACATGAAGTCATATGTGACCTATTGTGATGTCACACACTGCGACGTGATGTTCCTGTAATTTCCCATGGCATCATGGGATGTCATAATCATGTCGCGCCATGTCATGCGACATATGACGTGAAGGGATGTGACGTAACAAGATCTGATGTCCAGTCACTGGGATTCTCTGATGTAACGATATCTGACGCTACGTGACAAGAAGAAGAAGTTCTGTGACGCTGTCGTGATGTGACACGACATGGCGCGAAGTGACGTCAGCGACAACCAGACGGCAGCATGTGACGTCGGTGGTTTTCAATGTCACGTGACGTGTCCTTTCAGCTCTCACACTGTCCGAAGCCCTCGGCCCAGCCAGCACCACGTGACCCCCCTTCCTGGCCCCTCCTCCCCCTCCCTCCGCGTCCCCCACCGCCTCCTCCATCGCCTCCCTGCCCGGCTCCTCGCCCACGGAGGCCTCGCTGTCCCGGGCACAGGCCTACATGATGCCCAACGGGCACCGCTGCCACAGGGCACCGCTCAGCGAAGACGCCACCAGGAAGCAGGTGAGGTTCCCCCCCCCCTCCCCTCCCTTCCCACAGGAAGGCGTTGACGGGTAGGGGAGGTGGAAGGGGGGGGTGGTGGTGGTGTGACAAAGACAATGACGATGATTCTTTATTTTCATAACGGTAAAAGAATTTGGCTTAGTTAGCCGTTTTCCATACTTGCCGTTACTATTCTACGAAGCTAGTACTCAATGATACAACGTTCGCGTCAAAACATGATTATACAAACAAACAACAGCAAAACCAAGCAAACAGACAATCACAATCACCACCGAGAAGAAGGTACTGACATCGGCAGTGAAATAAGCTAAAAAAAAAAAAAAAAAAAAAAGCAATTCAAAGTACAAAAACAACAAAACAATTAACGACAAGAAAACAGTATATAAATATTTTTAAATGTCTCTATGAGACAAACAAGGGGTAAAAAAAAAAAACCAAAAAAACAAAAACGAAAAAATAAGAAAACAGAGGCAAGTATATGAGGAGACACATTAATTCATAGGTCTCTCTGTCTCACATGATCTTTTATTATATTAATGTAAAGGAATTAAAATGAGAGATGCTCTTACTACATGAATACGTTCTACATTATCGTTAGCTTTCATTTTGAATTTGCTGCATAACTTCATTCAGCTGCATATTCACATCCCCCTTCGTGATAGGCTGAGGCCTAACATGAATAAAAAAAAACAAAATCTTGAGTCTTGAGTCTCTCTCTTTCTGAGTGTGTGTGTGTGTGTGTGTGTGTGTGTGTGTGTGTGTGTGTGTTTGTGTGTGTGTGTGTGTGTGCGCGCGCATATGTGTGTATGTGTGTGTGTGCGTGTGTGTGTGTGTGATGAAGAGAGGGACGGGTGTATGTATTTTCATGATCTCGATCCTTTAAACCATTTTGATTTTCTAGGTTTGATTTTTATGATTTTCTCCTCCCCTTTTTACTTGTGATGATTGTACAATCTGTAAATCTTTATAGTCTGTATTCCTTTTTAAGGGCATAGTAAAAAGAGGTATTCCTCTTATCTATCCACCCTCTTTGAAACATTCGCATTCGCATTCATATTCGTATTCTCTCTTCTCTCTCTCTCTCTCTCTCTTCTCTCTCGGCTCTCTCTCTCTCTCTCTCTCTCTCTCTCTCCTCTCACAGGTGTGAGATGCTGGTCTGCTCTCTCTCTCTCCTGGTCTCTCTGGTCTCCTTCGGGGTGCTGGAGCAGGTGAAGATGCTGGTGGCGGTGGTGGTGCTCTTCGCGGTCTGCATGGGTACCCATGTCCCTGACTTCAACAACGTGCTGGTGTCCTTCGGGGTGCTGGAGCACAGCGCTTCTGCAGGAAGGGGGCTGGCTCAAGCCCATGAGGCAGCTCAGTTCTGGCTGCTGCCTACCTCAACAGCAGCCTCAACCCCATCGTGTACGGCTTCATGTCCAAGAACTTCAGGGGTTCCTTCAAGGGGGTGGGGGGGGTGGGGTGGAGGTGTGTCCTCCACAGGCCTTCTGCAGGAAGGGGCTGGGCCGGCGGCGCTCAGTTCTACTGGAGGTTGCTCTTTCCAGGTCGGTGGAATCGTTCGGGGTTTCAGTGGGGGGGGGGGGTGGGGGGGGGTGGGGGGGGGGGGGGGGGGGGGGGGGGGATCTGGCAGTGGGGGGGGGGTAAGTGAGGGTGTGGGGTATGGGGGTAGGGGGGGTACTGCCCCTCTTCCTGCCATTACTCTCTTGGAAGTGGGAGGGATCCCTTTTGTCCCCCCCCCCCCCCACCTCCTTCCCCATCCCCTTGTCTCAATATTTGATGTAAAAAAAGAAATATGGATTGCATGTTAGGGTCCGTTTTCCCTCCACTCCTTCATAGGAATTTGTCGTCTTCTTCTTCTCCCTTTGCTCCCTGGGGAACTATAGAGTATCCAGTTCTGTCAGTAGAGAGCCAAGGCCTGGGCCACTTATAGAACTTATAGAACTGGGAGTATTTTAGAATGGGAACAAAGAAATGCTGTCTGTCTGTCTGTCTGTGTATCCATGGCCAAAATGTGTTCCATTCACTCCAGACAAAACTTCTGGGCCGATCTTTCTGAAAATTTGTAGGTGTGTTCATTATGGGTCACGGATGATGCTGAATGTTTTATTTTACCAGAATAGCTATTATTAACGGCTATAATGTCCCGAAACGGCTTTCCTTCTTTATGGAATATCTCAGCTTGTCTTTTGGAGGGGATGATGTTCAGTAACATGACGCGTTAGAAAATTACATTTTGAGTGACGTCAAATACATTATGACGCATGTCTGATCATTTTTTTCAGCCCCCCCCCCCCCCCCCCCTGCCCCCCCCCCCCCCCCCCCCCCCCCCCCCCCCCCCCCCCCCCCCCCCCCCCCCCACACACACCCACCCCCCCCCCACCACCCACAACACCACACGAAGCGTATTCAAGATAAACTGTGAGTACGTGTATATGCTTTGCATTTTGATTTTCTCTCCTCCCCTTTGTCCCCTCCTTCAACAGTTTTCTTTAATTTACGAAACCGTTCTTAGCTACATGGATTATTGACCTACGAACGATGTTACGAAGACATTTACGAAGAAGGTTTACGAACGCAACCTAGAACTGGGCCCTATAAGATTGTTTAAGCCAAGCCACTCGATCTTGTTACATGACCATATCAACGTATGCCCCCCCCCCCCTCCCCCCCCCTTCTACCCTGACAGCAGCATCGTATCCTTACAAACGTCCCATATAGAGCATTATGTGTTTAGTTTCGGCACTTTTGTTGATTATTAGATATACGTGTACTATAACTAATGCACTGAATGCAGCATCCACTGCAAAGAAAGGCTATTAACAAAGAAAATACGATTTCTAAAAAAAAAAGAAAATAGCAATACATCATACCCCTCCCCCCCCCCCCCCCCCCCCCCCCCCCTTCCTGATCAGTGGATGCATACTATAGTATCGTCCACTTCACGCGCGTTCAGTGAGAATCGGTTCATGCCTTTGTCTGCACTCTCTCTGGTCAGAGAGAGAGAGAGAGAGAGGAAGAGAGAGAGAGAGAGAGAGAGAGAGAGAGAGAGAGAGAGAGAGAGAGAAGCTTTGACGATCATCATCATCGTCATCATCATCATCATCATCATCGTCGTCGTCGCGTCGTCGTCGTCGTCATCGTCGTCATCATCGTCATCGTTGTTATAGCTGTAGATCTGAAGCCTCATGCTACTTCTCCTTCTGTCCCTGTCATCATCATCATCATCATCATCATAATCATCATCATCATCATCATCGTTGTGGTTGTAGGCCTGAACCCTCTGCCCCTCTGTCCCTGACAGCCCATGCAGACCTCTGCCCTCTCCAGCGCCCGGCCCTCCATCTTCAGCGACAGCGAGGGACGCCACCTGGCGGCGCCTTCCTCTTTCCGTTCACCGTTTGAGCACTCCCAGCGTGCACAGCGCCTACAGCGTCACCCCGCCGGACCTGGCCCCGCCCAGCTTCCCCCTCACTGTGTTGCAGGTCAACGGAGGGCCCCCGGGACAGGAGGGGATCGCCGAGACCCCCACCTGAACCAGCTCCACGGATGACGTCATCCCTGGGGGACCAGACGCTGGACCAGACAGTGGGTCGGGCCGACTGCGCATTGAATGTCCATTCCCTCGCAGACCTCATGTTAACACTACCGCGGCGAAACGTTTGATTACCCCCCCCCACACACACACTCACTCTCTCCACCACCACCCTCATCCTCCCTCGTGGCGTCATGTCCACAAGAAGCCTCCGCTTGACCCGTTTGTTGGCTGGCATCTTGATTTGGGCGAAGCTTCTGCCTCCGGTCCATTCCTTGACGTTGTCTGACCATCTCTTTCTCTGGTATCCCTTTCTCCTTTTCCTCGTGCCGTTCCCTGTAACATGGTCTTGGAGAGGCCTCACGATCTGGCTATGTGGCCATACCACTTCCATTTCCTCTCTTTTTTTTTTTTAATGGATGAAGTCTTTATCATAGAGATCCACCTGTTGGCCCATTCCCCTATCGCACCTCTTCATCAGTGATGTGGTCAGTGTATGAAATGCCAAGGCACCTCATTTCTGCCGCCTGGATCTTCCTTTGGAGTTCTGCGGTGTGAGTCCATGACTCGCGTGCACACAGGGGAACTAACACAACGGGGGCAGGCAACAGCTTCAGTTTGGTTTGGGAGGGTGACCTTTTACATCATTCCAAACTGGAAGCCACACCTTGATTAACAGAGTGGAAACAGCCAGCCATTGAAGGCTTAGAAGAGCAGACGGACAGAGCTGAGAGACACAAACAGATAAGACTGCGAGAAACAGGCCTGCAGGACTAAGCGAAGCAGGCCGAAGAGCGTGAGAGAAACAGACGAGCAGCCTCAGAGAATCGAACCGTCAGAGACGGCTCCTGGTCAAACATCAAGGCCTGAAGATTATTGTGTTTCACAATTGCTCAACAGCTGTGTATTCATTTTGTTGCTTCGTTTGTTTTTACACGGCAACGAATTTCTTTTTACGTTTTTGTCTTCTTTCCCTCTTCCTCGTCTTTCTTCTTCCCTCCTTTCTTTCCTTCTTTTTCTCTGTCTTTCTGTTATTTTTCTTTGTATAAGCAGCACATTATCAGAGTGAATGTTCCAGTTACCACACATTAGAACATTAACAAATCCAGACATCTGGTATCAAACGCCAAAACACTAAAATCACCAAGAGTGTGTCCATTTGTGAGAGAACATACAGACTATGCGTGGTTTTTAAGAGACTGGTTGTAAAAAAAAAAAAAAAAAGAAAAAAAAAAAAGAAAAGAAAAAGCTAGTTGTGGAAACTTTTTTTTCGCTTTTTGTTTCTTTTTTTTTTTTTTGCCAGATGAAGAGTGCGAAGCACCAAAAAATGAAGAGGCGGATTTCGGCCTTAGGAGGAGAAAAAAAAAAGTCACCGCCTTAGATGCTCCATTGATCGGACAACTGAAGCCACAAAAAAAGGCAGAGACGGCTGCGAGAAAAGACGAACTGGCTTAGCAAAACAGCTTCTTGGTGAAGTCGCACTGGATCTTGCTGTTTGTTGTTCACCCTCATGACCTCTGTACTCCCGATGTTGATTTGGAGCCCAGTCTTCTCAGCTTCTTCTGCAACATGACACAGCTTCTCTTGTGCATCTTGCTGCTTGTGGGAGAGGAGGTTGATGTCATCCACGAAGTCCAGGTCCTCCAGCTGCTTCGTGAAGGTCCACTGGATACCTGTCCTCCAGCCTGCTGTACTGTCTCATGACCCAGTCAATCACCATCAGGAAGATTGTCGGCGAAAGTAAACAGCCCTGATGGACGCCGGTTTGTACAGAGAAGGGTTCCATCAGCTTCCCATGGTGTATGACTTGGCAGGTGGCATCTTTGTCTAGTTGTTGGATGATGGTGACGAACGTTGGTGGAAAGCCATAGTGGTACATCAGTTTCCAGATGACGTCTCTGTCGACACTGTCAAAGGCCTTCTGAAAGTCGATGAAAACTGTGTACAGGGGGGTCTGCCACTCTAGGGACTGTTCGATGATGATCCGCAGTGTTGCAATATGGTCCGTATATGATCTATCTTGGCGGAAGCTTGCCTGTTCTTCCCGAAGTGTCTGGTCAGAGGCGCGGTTTTTAATCTCTCTAGGATGATTCTTGTCAATACTTTCCTGGGAGGGACAGCTTTGCTTAGTTTGGTCACAAGAAATGGTTTGCTCCTATAAGAAGTCATATGGAACATGACAAACGAATGTGACGTATGAAAGCACAAGCATATACGTATTTCAATTACGTCGTGTTATCGTTGTGTCACCGGTCTGATTTTATAATCAATTTTTACGCCACCACCATCACCCCCACCTACACCCCTCCCCATCCCTACTTTTCCTTCTCTACTCCGCTATGTTGGTCTTTCCTGGGCTGAAGTTCTGTTTCAGTTTTGGTGAAATCTTAAGACAGAAAAGGAATGAAGAAGGGGAAAAAGAAATTGTAATATTCCCTCAACTCTATGTTTGTGGCTGCTCTGTGGTGCAAGCTGATGTAGCCGTGTAGTCTCCCTGTCATCTGTCGCCTCCTATTTTCCTTCCTCGTGTCACCCATCTCAATACTCTCTGTCTCTGTCTCTCTGTCTCTCTCTCTCTCTCTCTCTCTCTCTCTCTCTCTCTCTCTCTCTCTCTCTCTCTTTCTCCCTCCATACAAATACACGCGTTTTCTTTTTACATACATACATGTTCTCTCTCTCCCCCCCTTCTCTGTGTGTGTGTGTGTGTGTGTGTGTGTGTGTGTGTGTGTGTGTGTGTGTGTGTACATATATACATTTTTACATATGTACATATATTCTCAATCTCTTTATATCTGTCTGTCTGTCTGTCTGTCTGTCTCTCTCTCTCTCTCTCTCTCTCTCTCTCTCTCTCTCTCTCTGTATACATAGTCATGTTTTGCATACAAACATACTCTCTCTCTCTCTCTCTCTCTCTCTCTATATATATATACATATATATATATATATATATATATATATATAGAGAGAGAGAGAGAGAGAGAGAGAGAGAGAGAGAGAGAGAGATAGACATATATATGTCTATATATGCATGTTTTTGAATACATATTCTCTCTCTCGGCAGAGGAAAACAAACTGTCGTCGTTCTGCGGTTCACTTCGAGTACCGAACAGCCCCTGCCCTGCAAACTCAAAGCCACAGCATGGCGTATCGTCGCAAGTGCCCGTCACAGCTGAACAGGGATCAGCACACAGCAGAGACCTACAGAAACAATGAAAAGAAAAAGGCGATTGAAAGTTTATGTTCTCTGTCTGGTTTATTTTTGCCAACACCTCCTAGTGTATTTTACCATGTTGACAGAACCAGCGAAAGTCGTGTTCCATGTGATGAGATTTTCGAGAGTGACAACCATCTCCCTCTGTCTGTAACCCAGCCTGCAGAAGAAACACAGCACAGTGACAAGCAGACAGAGAATGACTTGGAACAGTGCAACAGAGAATCTGTGACAGTTGCACACGATTGATGTGGCGATTTTGGGATTTTGGTTCACTGAAGCCAGGCGCTGATCAAGACTGTGCTGATGAATGCTGTGATGTGGTTTGTAATCAGGACAGCCTCGAGCGAATGACCAACAGAACGACCCTCCAGAGAACGTGACTCTCAGTGGCAATTTGTCATACCTACAAGGAATGATAAGAAACATGGACAGCGTTCATTCTGTTGACAGAGAGAATGTGTAACTGGCCTCCAGCGGCAATTCAGATGTGGTGGACAGAAATCTTGTTGACAGTGGATAAACTTTTTGGATTTTGGAAGTCTCAATGACAATCACATCCGTGTTCAGTATGTGTGTTAATTATTTCCGTGATTTGGTTTCCTCATCGCGATGTTGTTTTCTGACATTTATGGTTTGTGTGCATTCGTTGATATTCATTTTTGAACAACCCCCTTCCCCACCGTAATCCCTGCATGAGAATGGGCTTCATAAGGTTAACTCATTAAATCATTCATGCGTTTCTCTCTCTCTCTCTCTCTCTCTCTCTCTCTCTCTCTCTCTCTCTCTCTCTCTCTCCACACATATACATATACATTTTTTTAATATTCATATCTCCCCCCCCCTTTCTCTCTTACACACACACACACGCACACACACGCACGCGCGCGCACGTGGATGGATGCATGGACAGCTAAGGAAACGGGGATAAAAGATATGATTATCGTACACAAATTAGCAGAAACTGTATGTCACAGAAGAATGAGTATTCACAGAACAGCAGCACAGATCATGGATACATCAAAAATTCATACAAACCTGTCATACAATGTTATCTGACGGCATTATGCATACATCATCAGAGAAACAAGAGACATAAACAGAGACAACTCTTTGACTGCCTGTGAAGAAAATTGTATTACGAATCAACGTCAAAACGTCAACTTCTCTCTCTCTCTCTCTCTCTCTCTCTCTCTCTCTCTCAGTGTTTTATTTCTCGCACACCGTGATTTGCACACGCAATCATTGTCAATGCCTGCCATATCCTGAGGGCTGCTTGTGCACTGACGTCATGTGCTGGTCATAGGAGCCGGCCTGGTCACCCAAACCACCCACAGACGGCAAAAAACTCGTCTAAGCACATGCAGTATGCAGGTGTTCCTCAAACGGTTGTGAGCTGTTCACATGTCTGTAAAAAATGCGCTAGCTGACAGAAATTGATAATGAGGTGCTGTTTGGAAAACGAATAGAATCATTAATCAAACTTTGGAGCAGCGTGAAATAAAGGATGAAGGCATTACTTTGTGTTATGCACACACACACACACACACACACACACACTGTTTCAGTTCCATCAAGGAGGCGTCAATGCGTGTGTGGACTAGTCCACATACACTACACCACATTCGCTAAGTTTTTTGAGACCACAGTGTGCATGATTTTAAGCTGATGGATAAATGAATGAACAACTAAGATGAGAGAATTGAAGAAGAGGGTCTGTGTGGCTACGACTTAGCAAATGTTTGATCTACGCATTAGCCCAATGCCCTCGTAA
>JADBJO010007815.1:45840-48340 GCA_016801955.1 Conus betulinus
CGGCAATTTTGTTCACGCTGCTACACGGCTAGGATTGGTCAATACCAGTCACGTGACCGTTTTAGGGACTCCTCCCCTCACTCCTCTGTCTGACTTCCCTATAAATATCAGGTGAGAACGCTGTGCAACGTCTGCTGATTCTGAAACTCTCTGTTGACTGCAAGCGCCCTGGAAGTTTTAGGATACAGGTAAGAGTCTGTGTGTCCATGGAGGGAGGAGGAGAAGATGTGTGAGCAAAGGTGTGTGTGTGTGTGTGTGTGTGTGTATGTGTGTGTGTGTGTAACTGGGGAGGACGATGGAGCGGTCAAACTGATCTGACAGAAAACAAAGTTGTAAGGTCATATTCAGATCTGGAAATTAAGTTCATCTTGAGTTGTAGCGTAGTTTCGTTTTTTGTTTTTGTTTTTTTTTTTTTTTTTTTCTGAGCCGACATATGTCAATCAAATCTAGAAGATACATCCTACATTTTATTTCACTGCCTTTCAAGAGCTTTTGAGCCAGCAAGAATAACACAAAGAAACGAAGGTATTGGAAAACCATTTAGAAAACACCTTTACCAGATTGCAGATGCTTCAAAGCTGGGGAAGACACTGTATAGAATGGCCATACGGCAAAACCAACACAGACATTGAGATGCAGGAAGACACTGTATAGAATGGCCATACGGCAAAACCAACACGACATTGAGATGCAGGAAGACACTGTATAGAATGGCCATACGGCAAAACCAACACAGACATTGAGATGCAGGAAGAGATTGTATAGAATGGCAATACATCAAAACCAACACAGACATTGAGATGCAGGAAGACACTGTATAGAATGGCCATATGGCAAAACCAACACAGACATCGAGATGCAGAAAGACACTGTATAGAATGGCCATATATGGCAAAACCAACACAGACATCGAGATACAGGAAGATATTGTATAGAATGGCCATACGGCAAAACCAACTCAGACATCGAGATGCAGGAAGACACTGTATAGAATGCCATACGGCAAAACCAACACAGACATTGAGATGCAGATAGAAAACCTCAGCATGAAATTATATATTCCTTTATGCATTGACAGTTCTGTCAACAAAGGTGTGTCAGGCTGGGCATACACAGTGAAGCAAAACAGCCAAACTGTCCAGGAAGACTATGGTGTGCACAGATTAACAACTTTAAGTCTAACAATGGAGGTAGAAAGAGCGACACAAGCACTCCTCTGGCAGTTATCCCATGCCAGTTTAGTTTAAAACTCGACAAACCATGACACTGACTGACTCCATGAACCTACTTCAAAGGGTGCAGAGTGGAATGGGAAGCCCTGCTTGGCATGAAGAAATGTACAGCGTTCCATTGGAGAGATCACACATGGATGTACTGCCCAAGACATGCAGATGTTACAGGGGGATGAGGCAGCAGACACACTGGCTGGCCAGGCATCGATCATAACTTGATTATAGCTTGGCTAACCTGATGTGATACGAAATCTGTAGAATCACCTCGGCAAACAAGATCAAAGCCATTCTATCAGTGCATTGGTCTAATGCGCAGGTCAGACATCTGCTAAGTCGTAGCCATGACACTCTCATGGTCATCTTAGCCATTAATTCATTTCTCTCTCAGCTTTAGATCATGCAAAGAGTGGTCTCAAAACTTAGCGAAGGTGGTGTGATGTCAATGAAATAGTCTGCATGACACCTCCTTGACGAAACTAAAACTGGAACAAACTGAGAACTTAAGTAAGGGTATAGGTTTCTGGATTCTGGATTCAACATTAGAAAAAGTAGTTAAAGACTCGGAATCAAAACTTACTTGCTGTTGAGGCAGCGAGGCCTGGTGGGACAACTGTTGTGTGGGGTGAACGGTTGTCAGGATCTGATTGTAGATGGGGGGAAGTTCAAAGCCTTGATCTCTTTTCTGGCTGGGGCATCTGGTCTTGATTTCGATGGCTTATGTAACCTTTCTTTTTGTGAGGAAGGCCTCTGTAGATAAGATCTTGGTTTCTTGAGGGCTGAAACTGTGGCCTTGAGCTTGTATGTGTTTGTGTATGACAGAAGTAGATCGGTTTTGGTGTTCCTGTAGACGGGTGGTGAGTGGTCTTGCTGTCTCGCCAATGTAGGTATGGGCAGAGTCTTGACAGCCTACCTGGTACACTACACCACACTGCTTGAGGGGGTCCGTTTTGTCTTTGACATGAGTCAGTTGCTGGCGTAGGGAGTTGGGTGGGTTTGTGGAACACTTTGCATCCATGTTGTTGGAAGGTCCTGGCTAGACACTCTGAGACTCCTTTGATGTAGGGGATCCCCACTTTCACACTGTCTGTATCTGTAGAAGGGTAGCAAACTCGAGGATTGTCCCACATCCATGCAGGGTATCCATTAGCAGAAAGGGCAGTCTTGGTGTGTTCTTCTTTCAGCTCTTTCTCTTAGTGGAACGCAGTACAGAGGCTCTGTGCATGAAGGTGATGACACCAGATCTCTTGTGCTGGAGGGGGTGGTTAGAC
>JADBJO010007815.1:53340-60840 GCA_016801955.1 Conus betulinus
AGTTAAAAATGAATGGCCAGTGTGCGCTGGCAAAAAAAAAACATTTCTTCTTTGCGACCACCAGAGGTAGATGAGGGTTTCAGGTTTGGACGGATCTGGAAAAGTTTGCTATTCATCTGTGTATTCCAGTCCTCCTGCCATAGACCTCTGACATAATCATCAACTTTCGGTTTCAAATCTCAGTAGGGGATGGACATGTTAGATAGTTTCCTTGTTGTGGCATTCCTGGCCAAACAATCAGCCATTTCATTTCACCCATGCCCACATGACCGGAAAGCCAAGCAAGATTAATGTTGTGACCTTCCACTTTCAAAAAGGTAAAAAGTTTTTTTTTTTAAGGTCATGAGTTCAGGATGATGGAGGTTACAGCCAGCTATGGCCTCCAAAGCTGATAGCAAACCAGACAAAATCAGACAGTCCGTGTTTGTAGACTGCAAGATTATCTCTAGTGCTAGAACCAAAACTAAGTCGGCAGAGTAAACAGAAGTATCTGACGGAATATGTTTTGACAATATTTGAGAAGGAGCACCTGGGGAATAGGCTGCACAGGCCACTTCATCATCGGACTTTGAACCATCAGCAAATATCTTCAGAAAGGATGGGAATTTTGTATAGAGATCGGCAGACAATGCCATGTATGCCTGAGAATTGGTTGATTCTTCGCGAAAGTGGCAAGATCAAAGTGGATTTCTGTTGTGAAGGTCCATAGAGGCTTATCTGGAACTTAAGACAAGTCAATTACAACTCCTAGATCAAGACCCGCATTCTGCGCATGAGGTTGCGTAGGAAATCAAAACGGAGAAATAAAGTTGGGATATTTTTGTCAAATTTACTTTGAAACTGATGCTTAAAAACACAAAGGCAGGGGTTTCTAGCACATAGAACAGTCTGAGGTAGTAATTTAAGGATAGTTTCATCTGCGGTAGGATAATAATGATTCACCTGCCTCTGTATACAGGCTTTAGCCGGGGTAGTTGCAGAATGCTCCAAGACGGAGACAAAGCCCTTGATGAGGAATAGGATCCAAGAGGTTTAGATAAGAGGGTTTCGCAGAGCTGTATACAACACAATCATAGTCCAGTTGAGAACGGACCAAGGCTTTGTAGAGTTGCAGCAAAAGTTTTCGTAACAGCGCCCCAGTCAGTGTGTGCTATGACCCCAGAATGTTCAAAGCTTTCTGGCAAGAAGTTTTTTAAGTGTTTAATGTGACTAAGAAAGTTGAGCTTTTGGTCGAAAATAACTCCCAGAAATTTGGCCTCTTTTACAGCTGGAATAGGAGATATCCCTGTTTGGATTTCAGGATCAGGAAAGAACTGTCGAAAATCATGAAAGTGAATGCACTGTGTCTTAGTAGCAGAAAAAGTAAAGTCATTTTCTTCCACCCACAGCTGAAGTTTATCCACACAAAGCTGGAGCCTGTGCTGACCACTTGGGTGCAAGCTTCCAGTTGCTTAAAGACCAAAATCATCTACAAACAATGAGCAGTTGGAATCCAGTTGAACTGAAATAACAATGTTGTTGATTTTTATGCTGAAGAGGGCAGGAGACAGTATGCTCCCTTGTGGAACGCCCAACTCCTACTCGTGAACATCAGAGAGAGTGGTGCCTACTCGAACCTGAAATTGTTGTTCTGTCCATTTTTTTTTTTAACAAATAGGGAAGATGACCCCGAAAACCAGGATCATGGAGATCATAAAGTATCCCAATTCCCAGGTGGTATCAAAGGCCTTCTCCAAGTTAAAGAAAATAGCAACTGTGTGTTGTTTATTTAGAAAAGTATTTCGAAGCGTAGATTCCAGAGACGGATCAAATGGTGTACTGCAATTCGATGTATGCGGAAACCACACCGTTTGTTTCGCCAGAAGGCCATCGGTTTAGAGTTTCCACACAAGTCTAGAATTGACCATTGTTTCCATCAGTTTGCAGAAACAGCTGGTCAAAGCTGTCAGATGGTAATTGGATGAATCTGAAAGATTTTTTCCAGTTTTGGGATTAGGTATGATGACGCTTTTCGCCAAGATGGTGGAAAGCACCCAGTAGTCCACACATGGTTTTTACACTTGTAGCAGGATGTTCAGATATTTTGCGAAAGATGTTTTAAAATTTATATGGATTTCATCTACACCAGGAGATGAATCGCTGCAAGAAGGTAAGGCAGATTTCAATTCATTTAAAGTGAAAAGAAAATTGTATTCTTCCATGTAATCTGATGAAAAATTGCAGGGTGAATTTTCATTAAAGGCTTTGTTTTTTTGACAAACAGGCTGATTTGTTAGAAGAGGAATTCGCTTCAACATTTGAAGCAAGCAGATTGGCAACAGCTTTTTTTCTCTGTTTTAGTCAGTCAGAAAACTTGAGATGGCTCACAGTAGAACAGGTGTTCTTCCCTTTAATTTTCTTGATAATTTTCCACACTGTTTTCTTTGATGTTTTAGTCGTAAGACCAGAGCAAAATTGATTCCAAGACAAACGTTTGTTGGTTTTGTTTTATAAATGTGTTTGGAGTTTGCTCTGTTTCTGAAGTGCTCGGACGTTGGGCACCAATGGTTATCAAGAGACCCAGCGTTGATCTCTTTTGCGGGCTTTGTTAATGTTCTTACTTTCAGAGTTGAACAAAAAAATTCTGGCGTTAGGGGCTTCTTGGAAGATGTAGGAATGGTTGACGTATCACAATTCAGAATAAAATCTGAAAGAGACTCCTGCCGGGTCTTCACTTGGCAGAATCTTGTCCTCTTCCAGATCATTAAGAAATTTAGTAGCAAAGAGGTCCCATTCTGCTTTGTTAAAAATGTAAGCGTTCTGGTAAGGATTGACTTTCTACATTTGTATACTGAAACAATACAGAAAAGTGTGGTTACTACCATGTTGGCAGTCATCAACCTCCCGTTCAAAAATTCAGAAACAACAAAGGATCACAAACAGAAAGATCCAAACAAGATGTGGTGCCAATACAGGAATGGAAGTAAGTTGGGGATTTCCCATTTCAGACACACAAATCAAACTCTTAAAACACTTCCTCTAAAAACAGACACCTTGGTGAAGATCTCGCACTTCCTCATAGAGGAGAATGACCATTCAGATCACCCAACAGCAGGAAGGGTCTAGGAAGCCACTCCAAGAGTGAAAATGACGTCCTGTTTGGCGATACAGATCTTTTAGACAGATACATGCTACAGAGAGTTATTGTTTCATGGAGAGTAACCCAAGCTGCCCCTGCCTGAAGCAGAGTATGAAGAGCAACTGGGCTGTACGAACAGAGTTATGGGTGAGTAAGGCTTCCCCACCAGTAACGCCATGTTCAACAGGTTGTGCAGGCTGATCTAGGAAGCTGTAACCAGAAAGACAGAGTTTTATCAGGCCTCTGAAAAGTTTCTAGCAGTGAAACGAGCACAGGCCTGGCTTCACGACACAAACACGCTGAATTTCGCTTTGTATTCTCCAAACAGGACAGTCGTTTAAAGAAGGAGGGTGGTCATCATCACAGTTCACGCATTTCGCGGATTCACATCCGCCCTCATGAAGTGCCTAGCTACAGGTGGCACAAACCTCCTCTCATGAGCATTTATCCTTGACGTGACCGAATCTTTGACACCTAAAGCACCTCAGTGGGATTGTACATTGTCGGGTTCAATAAAGCTACCACAGAGTCGGGAGTCAGGTCGCACACTCATCACTCAGCACAAGAGCCAAGAGAACACGACATAAAGTTGTGCGCTCTGAACAGCTGGTGTTTCTCTGACAGCAGTGTCTGCACTTCTGCATCATTCTCATCGAACCAGTATTGGTTTCTATGGGTTGCTGGTCCAAGGTGTTCGAGGGCAGTAAAGTAGATTGCATCTCTGAAGGCCTCCCACTGCTCTTCAATGCTGCTGTGGTCATCCTCTCGTGTCTTGGGCAGCCTGCCATCTAGGTCATTGGAGAAATCTTCTGCAACTTTACTATCCTTGAACTTGGAGACGTTGAGCCTCTTTGCAGTCTTCTGACCTTGGGGTCTTCGCATGGGCAGGATGCAGAGTTTAAACTTTGACACGATGAGCCGATGATCAGTCCAACAGTCGGAACCACACATGGCCTTCATCACTCTCGCCTCTGACACATCTCTCTTCCTGGTGATGACATAAACAATCAGATGCCAATGTTTGGAGCGTGGATGCATCCATGATGTCTTGTTGTGGGTAGGGAGGAGGAACAGAGTGTTGGTGATGACAAGGTCGTGAATAGCGCACGTCTTGAGAAGAAGGAGGCCATTGCTGTTGCAATTGCCAATACCGTGTCTCCCAATGATCCTTTCCCAGGTCTGGTGATTGGTCCCCACTCTGGGGTTGAAGTCCACGAGTACGATTAGTCCTCAGACAGTGGGACTGCTGCAATGAGAGTGTCTAGTTCTTCGTAAAACTTATCCTTGATGTCATCTGGGCTGTTCATTGTTGGGGCATAGGCGCTGATTAGTGTGTTGCACTCTTCTTGTTTCTAAGTGGAAGCTGGAGTGTCATCAGGCGATCGTTTATGCCCTCCAGGAGCTTGACAAGTTTCTGGGTGAGATGGGATCTGATGGCAAATCCCACGCCTGCCTCTCGCCGTTCACTGCTGTTGCGTCCACTCCAGAAGAATGTGTATCCTCCACCACATTCTGTAAGTTGGCCTTTGTCCGCTAGTCATGTTTTGCTGAGTGTAGCTATGTCGACGTTGTAGCGAGCAAGTTCTTTGGTGACCAGTGCAGTTCTTCATTCTGGTCTGTCTCCCTTGGCTTTGTCCAGTACAGTTCGCACGTTTCATGTGCCGAGGTTGAGTACCTTTGTTTTTTGTTTTCTTCATTGCTCGACCGCTGGGAGGGACACCCTGCCAGCCATGGTTTGCTGGCCAGGTGAAGCAGGCAATGTTTAGGGCACCTTTTCTAGCCCCTTCCTTTCGCTATGGAGGTGAGCAGTGCGGTCTATAAAGGGCTACTCAGACACCCAGGGGGCTGCCGAACTCCACTTCTGCTTCATCCTGTGTAGAGAGCGCCCACATGCCCTGGGCCGCCTGTGTGCAGGCTCGTGACTGACAACTCCCAGTGTGTCCACACCTGCTGCCTTCACCACTTGCCTTCGTCACAGGACTTGATGTTGTGCTGTGGGGTTTGAAGTCATGACTTGCGCTTGACTTGGATTATAGTGAGGGAGAGTTGCGGGTCATCAGCCTCACTCTCTCGTCCCAGTCTATCTGTGTCCAGTGGTAAGACGAAATTGAGATGGCTGGAGATAGATTGGGGTGCAGTGCACGACCATGACGCCTTTTGTATCTTGACACACCCTGTGCGTTCCTCAACGCTTGCTGGAAATCGCCTTTCTGCCCGTTGAACCACAGTGGTTTCTTCCGCGCAGTCCGCCGAATTCAGCTTTGCGTACAAGGTACACAAGCCCTAGAGCTGAGGGTCGGTGACCCGTCAGCTTACCAGCTAGGCTTGCGGTATGCTCGCAAGATAGTGGAGACTGTGGGGGCGGGAACGTCCAGCTTCCCGTACAAGTCCAAAGGACTTGCCCACTGCCCTAATAGCACACACACACACACACACACACACACACATACACGCGCGCACGCACGCACGCACGCACGCACGCACACACCCCACACACACACAATCCCTCCTACACAAGCACACACACGCAAGCACGCACGCGCATGCACACACACACACACACACACACGCACACACACACACACACACACACACACACACACACACACACACACACACACACACACACACACACACACACACACACACACACACACACACTCACACAAGCACACTCATTCACACACACACACACACACACACACACACACACACACACACACACACACACACACACACACACACACGCGCGCGCGCGCGCATGAACACACACACACACACACACACACACACACACACACACACACACACACACATCTAATAAAGGATATTTCACGGAAGATTTGATCTTTCATTTTGCAGATATTGCTAGGGACATAATAGTAATGATGAAACAAATCAAAATGATTTACATGAACTAAACCAATCTTACTGTTCTAAAAACATCTCCTCAACTTTCACTGTACCGTCAATATCAGTAAATGAAGTACGTTATGGGCTAGTATGTTTAAAACAGTCTGGGACAAGAGGTTTAGATGGAATTGATGGAAGTATACTGAAAATTGCCTCATCTGCTATCGCTGATACACTCACCTATATTTACAACTTGTGCATTGATAAAAAAAACCAGTTTTCCTCTTATATTCAAACAAGCCAAAGTCATACCTTTGTACAAAAATGGTGACTCCACCAATCCCTCTAACTGTAGACCTATTTCAATACTACCCCTTTTGTCAAAACCACTTGAAAGACATATTCAAAGACAATTATATTCTCACTTTAAGCATTATGATTTGATTCAGGAAAATCAGTCAGGCTTTAGAGAAAATCACTCCTGCCGTACGTCTGTTCTCACAGCTTACTGGTTATTGCGTATCAAATACAAATGATAACGAATTTACTGGAATTGTTTTTGTCGACTTTGCTACAGCCTTTGATGTTATAGACCATTCCCTTCTTGCACACTATAAGCCATCGAACCAGGCCTTAGACTTCATTAGATCTTTTCTTGCTGATCGTCAACAACTTGCTGAAATTTGTAGCAGACGGTCAGAATTACTTAATTTGGAATTTGGTGTTCCACAGGGATCAGTTTTAGGACCTCTCCTATTTTCTATTTACATAAATGATTTGCCTTTATACATAGACTGTGATTGTGAAATGTTTGCTGATGACACTTCATTACAGTTTAGCTGTGATAATCCTATGATTCTAGTAAATAACCTTCAGAACAACATCGACAGGTTGATTAAATGGACAGAAATGAAACACATGTCCCTGAGTGCAAATAAAAACGAAATGTATGTATGCGACTACACGGCAAAAACGGCAGAAAATGAGGTCCCCGTCCACAGCACTATATGTCAATTACCAAAGGATTGAGGAGGTAACATCTCATAAAATACTAGGGGCTATCATTGATAATGATTTAACGTGGAACGACCTTATTACTGACCTAGGAAAACATATTTCTAAAAGGATTTATCAATTATCAAAAATAAAACATTTTCTGAATCTCCAGTCAAGGAAATAATTTTTTCATGCACATATTTTATCTCTCATTAATTATATGTGTCTACGTTATGGGATGATTCTAGTGGATCAAATTTGAAACAAATCAACCCTTTACATAAGAGAGCTATAAAGTTGGCGCAATTAACAACTAATTCCTTGACAGGTGATGACTTTAAAAGTTAAACATTCTTCCATTCAAAGACAGACTCTTCTTCAGTGAACGTTTATGCATGTATAAAGTAGTTAAGGGAATAGGCCCAAAGAAAATTATCCGAAACTTTGCAAATCATGAAAATAGACATGTTCACAAACTTTCGTTTCCATGACCCCGTAACAATCTTTGCAAATTTAGCTTCATATATTCTAGA
>JADBJO010007815.1:63340-65840 GCA_016801955.1 Conus betulinus
GGTCAAACGGAAGTCACTTCTGTTCTTGACTTCCTGTTTCTTGTCTTGCTCAAACAGGAAGAACAGTGCTTTCACCTTCCTGTTTCTTGTCTTGCTCAAACGGGAAGAATAGTACGCTTATCTTCCTGTTTCTTGCCTTGCTCAAAAAATAAGTATAGTGCTGTTATCTTCCTGTTTCTTGTCTGGCTCAAACAGGAAGAACAGTGCTTTTCCTGTTTCCTTTCTTGCTCAAACAGGAAAAACAGTGATTTTACCTTCCTGTTTCTTGTCTTACTCAAACGGGAAGAATTGTGCCCTTATCTTCCTGTTTCTTGTCTTGCTCAAACAAGAAGTATAGTGCTCTTATCTTCCTGTTTCTTGTCTTGCTCAAACGGGAAGAATAGTATGCTTATCCTCCTGTTTCTTGTCTTGCTCACACACAAAGAATAGTGCTCTTATCTTCTTGTTTCTTGTCTTACTCAAACAGGGAGAATAGTGCTCTTATCTTCCTGTTTCTCGTCTTGCTCAAACAGATATGATGGTGTGCTTGTTTTCCTGTTTCCTGCCTTGCTCAGACATAAACGATGTGCTTTTTGTGTTTGTCTCCTGAGATGCTTCAAAAGCAATTATGTTGTCCATGTCTTCCTGTTACTAAACTGCTCAATAAAAAAAAGAAAAAAAAGCTGTGTCCTTGTCTTCCTATGACTGACTCAAACAAATCTACTGTGTGGTGGATCATACTCTTTCATGTATGACTAAAACAGGAATGATTTTCGACGAAAATGGTCTGTACGTTTGGTTTTCATATTTCCTGCATTGCTCAAACAAGAAAAATAATCTGTATCAATGACATGATATATCCTGAATTAGTCACACAAAAGCGATGTACATCAATGACTTTTCTGCAATAAGCAAAGAGATGATAATAGTGACAATTTCTTCTTGATTCCCATATTGTTCGAACAGAAGTAGCTCGTGCTCAAGTGCTTGCATTTCCTCTTTCTCTTTAAAGTGTATGGTTCCCCACCTGTTTGAAATTTTCAAAACATGGAGACAACCATGGATCAGCAGCACCTTTCTACTCTGCAGTACCTGGTTCCAGAGTAGCACCAACATATTTTTGGCAGATTGGGTGTTGATCAATGATTGACAGTTGGAAACAGAAAAGGTGATAAAGTGTGTCAGAGTGCTTAATAATTTGAATTTTTGTTTCAAAATGTAAGACTATCTTTTGGCCAGATACCTTTCCTGAACCATTGATTCACAGGAAAAGGTACTGTAACTGCAGTCTATTTCGCGTTGCATTTGACCATGAACAATGACAAGGGTATATTCCCATTGCCTTCTGTCTGCAGTGAGTGGAAGTTGTTTCACAGAAAGAGACAGGAAAATGTCCCGGGTCTTTACCTTTCATCCAGCCTGTAGAGAAAAGCTTGAAATAGCTCCCCCCTCTCCTGCTTCAGCGGTGACAAAGTGAAAGATATGTGAAACATGTCCACCCCGTTCCATCTCTCATCACACCTTCTTCACAACCACCATCTGCAAATAATTTCAGACTGTTAAAAACAGATGTCAGCTGATGATGGTCTTCATTTCTAGCATCCATAACCTATGATCCAAAGTGAATAATTATAGCGAAAAAATTAGACCACCAGATGAAAATAATTACCATACACATGCAATGTTTCCACTTCTAGGTCTTGTTTAGGAAAGACAAAGAAATGTCACAAACAAACAAACAAACAAACAAACGAAACTAAATTGATGGGAAAATTCAAAATGATTTTCACTTTACGTTTTATGATCACTCATCGTTTGCGTGATACACAATATAGACTGACCTGTTGTTTTCTGTTCGTATTTCTGCTGGTCACTTTATGCGGGAAGTTTGCCTATAACTTTCACCTGAGAGTATTGCCAGAGTGTTGGCCCCAGCCTGATATAAACAAACGAAGAAACAATCAATAAAATGAAAAACAAAATGTGTAGGTGTTTGGCTGATGGTTTTCCATGATCATTTCATGCTCTTACAACGAAATCAGTGGTCTGTATAAATTGTAAGCAATCGAGAAATCATTACATCTTAAATATAAATTGTAAGCAATCGAGAAATCATAACAACAGCATTTTAAACGACGTTCTTATTAGAAGATGCACAAACTAGTTACAACTTTGTTGCATTCATGACGTATATGGCCAAGACTCTTGTTCTCTATCGGCAAAATCTCTGAGGCCAAGTCAAGTAGAAATGGACGATATCACAAAAGTATTAGCATGTTAAAAAAAAAATACAGCCAGTGTATTCTCCTTTCACACAGCCATCTTTTTATTCCCTGAGTTTTCGTTCATACAATTGAAATCATTAGAAATGCAATTGGTCATCAACCTTCAATCCCTCATCCTCTCAAAGTATTAAAATGTCAATTGCATTCCATCATCTGTGTGTTTGTCCTGTTTGTGAGAAAGACTTTCTGAAGCAAGCCGCGCTCCGGACTTGTGATCTACATCCTCTGCCCATTCC
>JADBJO010007815.1:70840-83977 GCA_016801955.1 Conus betulinus
GCCAGTGACAGTAGGAGAGCTCTGTGACAGACAGAAATCTTCGCTCGTGCAATAAATGACGCGAAGCGGACTGTCAGACATCTGGTTTCTCTTTTTTAAATTATAATGTTGAAAACTTGCGTGTAAAATTGAATGATATTTCTTTTGTTAAATTTGTCACGTCGTACGATTTTGTGTGCTTAACAGAGACCTTTCTTGACAGCTCATTTGATTTGAACAATATATTCCATAATTATGTTAAATTCAGTGCTCCTGCCAAAAACTTTCATCCCAAGGTCGCAGTTCAGGTGGTGTCCTCTTCCTTGTTTAAAAAATGTTTTTCAGATTATGTGGAAGAAGTAAAACTGGAATGTGATAATGCTATTGCAGTTAGAATAAAAAAAGATTTGTTGAATACTGATAAAGACATGGTTGCCATTTCTTGCTATATTGTTCCTGAAGGAGGACCAGCATATAATCATACACATTTAAAAATGGTATTCATATGCTTGAAGAAAATGTATTACAGTGTGTAAATACTGATGATGTGTATATTATGGTATGTGGTGACATGAATGCCAGAACAGGGTGTGAGCAAGTGAGAGAGGAAGATATGAGAAATTATGTGCCAGCAGAGGATTGTGAGGATGAAGATAGAGTTGGTGCGACACGCTGTTCTAAAGATAGTATCATTAACAATTTTGGAAAATCCCTACTGGAATTTTTGTTATTTGTTTGATTTAGTTATTGTTAATGGATCTGTTGACAAGGATGTTGATGGTGAATTTACTTTTGTTTCATCTCAAGGGTGCAGTGTAATTGATTATTTTATAGTGTCTGATGAGTTGTTAAACCTATGTAATTTACATGTTGGTGATAGTTTGTATTCTTCGCATCTACCAGTTGAACTGTTTTTTGAACAAAAGTCTACCAGCAAATGATAAGCAACATATGCCAACAGAGACTCATAAAGAAAAAGATTATATGGTCAGATGATTTTGTTGAAACTTACCAATGTGAACTTGATTCTGAAGAATTTATGGAGTGTTTGAATTGTGCATATCAGAATCTTAATACAAATATCAGTAATGCTGTAGAAATATTTACCAATGCTATGTATAGTGCAGCAGCATGTATGGGTGAGAAGTGGGGAGTAATGAGAAAAAATGCAATGATTGGTTTGATGGTGAATGTAAACATAAAAAGAAGGCAGTGAAGAGACTGTTACAAAGTTTTCGGAGAGAGCTAAATCAGTAGAATACAGAACGGCACAAAAGGAGTCCTTTGTTACAGAAAGAAAAGAGTACTCTGACCTCAAAAAAGCAAAAAAAGAATAAATGGGATGAAAACAAAATTAATGAACTGAAACAGTCAAACAAACAACCCGAAACAATTTTGGTCAACTATAAGAACAATAAATAAGAAAAGTATCGTATACAATGAAATCAGTTGTCAGCAGTGGTATGAACACTTTTTTTGATGTGTTTAACAACTTTGATAGTCATGATCAGGAAGACATGGAATCAGCTGACTTCATCGATGAAGTCGAAGAGCCATTATTTAATGACCCTATTACCAGACAAGAAGTTATTAGTGGTATACATAAGTTAAAACATGGAAAGAGTGCTGGGCCAGATAAAATTGTTAGCGAAATGTTTAAAAATGCAAATTCAGCTCTACTTGATTTCATTGCTGCTTTGTTTAATATTATTTTTGAAAAAGGAATTTTCCCAGAAGAATGGTCAAAATCAATCATTGTTCCAATCTATAAAAAGGGAGACATAAATATGCCAGACAATTACAGAGGAATAGCTTTAACAAGTATTGTTAGTAAGATATATACATACATATTAAACAGAAGATTAACTGTGTGGTCTGGAAATGAAGAAAAGATAATAGAAGAACAGGCAGGTTTCAGGAGAAACTATAGTACTGTGGACCATATTTTCACATTATATGCGATGGTGCAGAAATATCTTCTACAAAACAGTAAACTTTATGTGGGCTTTCGTAGACTTTAAAAAGGCATTTGATTCTGTGAACCGAAATATTTTATGGAACATTTTGAGAAAATCAGGAATTAACGGGAAAATGTACAAAGCTCTTAGAGGAATATATGATTCAGTCTTGTCTTGTGTCCGTGACAAAGGTATGTATTCAGAATTTTTCAGTTGCCCACGAGGGGTAAAACAAGGATGCCTACTGAGTCCTCAGTTATTTTCATTCTTCATTAATGAATTAGCAATTGAAATTAGTAAAGGAGGCAGGCACGGTATACAAATGATTCCAAATGCTGTTGAAGTCTTTCTGATGTTGTTCGCAGATGATGTTATTCTCCTTTCTGACACAGTTGTTGGTCTCCAAAATCAACTTAACATTTTGCAAAAGGAAGCGGACAGACTGCAGTTAACGATTAATCTTGAAAAAACAAATGTCATGATTTTCAGGATGGGTGGTCATCTGTCCAGACATGAAAAATGGTGGTACGGGGAAGAAGAAGTAAAAGTAACAAATAATTATAATATTTAGGAATGATATTTACAACTAAATTAAGTCTGAATATGGGGTGGTCAGAAACGTATAAAAAAAGGGGAAAAAAGGAGTGGTACAAATACTAAGATCATTAAGGAAACTAAATACAATTGAACCGTCGATATTTTGGAAAACTTTTCGATTCGCAAATTGAGCCCATGCTGACTTATGCAGCAGAAGTCTGGGGTTTATCTGATAACTTCCAATGGAAAAAGTTCACACATTTGCAATTAAACGCTTCATGAATATCCCATTGCATTCCTCAAACAAAATGGTATATGGAGAAGCAGGCAGATACCCACTTTACATACGCACCCAACTGAAATCCATAAATATTGGCTAAGACTGTTGAAATTTACCATTGACTAGGTTATGTCGACAAGCATATGAGATGCTGTTACAACAGCATGAAACAGGAAAGTGCAACTGGGTGACAAAGGTAAAAACTGTTCTTACTGAAAACGGGTTTGGCATAGTTTGGTTAAGTCAGGAAGTGGGAGATGATAATTTGTTTATTTCGGAACTGAAAGATAGGCTAATATGTATATTTCAGCAAAACTGGCACTCACAGATGGAAGGAAAAGAAAAGTATGATTGGTTTCTTAAATTTAACAGTAACCTGCAACCAGAAAAGTATTTACTTTACTAGTTATAACGCGTAAATGGCATAGAGATATGCTCGCTAGATTTAGAACTAGAACTTTAGGTTTAAATGCAAATAAAGTCTGGTTTATGCAAGGGTTACAAACCGATAACGTATGTAAGGTGTGTACCATGAATGCTGTGGAAAATGAATATCATTTTCTTTTCAAGTGTGTTGCATACAATGAAGTTCGCAGAAAATGTAAATTATTTCAGGCGCCTTTTATAAACAGACAAGTGTTTCTGAAGTCTTAATGATTGATGATGAAGAGCTCTTAAGATCTCTGGCTAAATTCATTGCCGAAGCGTATAAAATTAGACAGCTTTTGCCTTGAGTACAAAACTATCAATGTTTACGACTTATGTGCTGTTTAATGCTACTTTGGTTAATGTCTGAAGTTTGATTTTGTCTGACAGTCGTTTTCTTAAGTGTGAATCATACAGATGAAAATGACCGTATAAACTATGCTTATTCTAGGAAATGAATGTGGTAGATAAAGGAATTTTCGCTACAGAGGTTTGTAGCAACACCGTTAATAATGATTTCCTTTCTAGCCCCCTGCCCTGCAAACTCAAGGCCACAACATGGCGTATCGTCGCAAGTGCCCGTCACAGCTGAACAGGGATCGGCACACAGCAGAGACCTACAGAAACAATGAAAAGAAAAGACGAGTGAAAGTTGATGTTCTCCGTCTGGTTTATTTTTGCCGACACCTCCTAGTGTATTTTACCACGTCGACAGAACCAGCGAAAGTCGTGCTCCATGTGATGAGATTTTCGAGAGTGACAACCATCTCCCTCTGTCTGTAACCCAACCTGCAGAAGAAACACAGCACAGTGGCAAGCAGACAGAGAATGACTTGGAACAGTGCGACACAGAATCTGTGACAGTTGCACACGATGATGTGGCGATTTCGGATTTTGGTTCACTGAAGCCAGGCGCTGATCAAGACTGTGCTGATGAATGCTGTGATGTGGTTTGTAATCAGGACAGGCCTCGAGCGAATGACCAACAGAACGACCCTCCAGAGAACGTGACTCTCAGTGGCATTTTGTCATACCTACAAGGAATGATAAGAAACATGGACAGCGTTCATTCTGTTGGCAGAGAGAATGTGTAACTGGCTTCCAGCGGCAATTCAGATGTGGTGGACAGAAATCTTGTTGACAGTGGATAAACTTTTTGATTTTGGAAGTCTCAATGACAATCACATCCGTGTTTGGTATGTGTTAATTATTTCCGTGATTTGGTTTCCTCATCGCGATGTTGTTTTCTGACATTTTGGGTTTGTGTGCATTCGTTGATATTCATTTTTGAACACCCCTTCCCCACCGTAATCCCTGCATGAGAATGGGCTTCATAAGCTTAACTCATTAAATCATTCATGCGTTCTCTCTCTCTCTCTCTCTCTCTCTCTCTCTCTCTCTCTCTCTCTCTCTCTCTCCACACATATACATATACGTTTTTTTAATAATATTCATATTCTCCCCCCCTTTCTCTCTTACACACACACACACGCACACAGGCACACGCGCGCACGTGGATGAATGCATGGACAGCTAAGGAAACGGGATAAAAGATATGATTATCGTGCACAAATGAGCAGAAACTGTATGTCACAGAAGAATGAGTATTCACAGAACAGCAGCACAAATCATGGATACATCAAAAATTCATACAAACCTGTCATACAATGTTATCTGACAGCATTATGCATACATCATCAGAGAAACAAGAGACATAAACAGAGACAACTCTTTGACAGCCTGTGAAGAAAATTGTATTACGAATCAACGTCAAAACGTCAACTTCTCTCTCTCTCTCTCTCTCTCTCTCTCTCTCTCAGTGTTTTATTTCTCGCACACCAATCATTGTCAATGCCTACCATATCCTGAGGGCTGCTTGTGCATTGACGTCATGTGCTGGTCATAGGAGCCGGCCTGGTCACCAAACCACCCCCACAGACGGCAAAAACTCGTCTAAGCACATGCAGTATGCAGGTGTTCCTCAAACGGTTGTGAGCTGTTCACATGTCTGTAAAAAATGCGCTAGCTGACAGAAATTGATAATGAGGTGCGGTTTGGAAAACGAATAGAATCATTAATCAACTTTGGAGCAGCGTGAAATAAAGGATGAAGGCATTACTTGTGTTATGCACACACACACACACACACACACACACACTGTTTCAGTTCCATCAAGGAGGCGTCAATGCGTGTGGACTAGTCCACATACACTACACCACATTCGCTAAGTTTTGAGACCACAGTGTGCATGATTTTAAGCTGATGGATAAATGAATGAACAACTAAGATGAGAGAATTGAAGAAGAGGGTCTTGTGGCTACGACTTAGCAAATGTTTGATCTACGCATTAGCCCAATGCCTCGTAAGACCTTGAGTGCCTACCTAACATTTGACTGTGTCTTTTTTTTTTTTTTTGAATGTATGTTTGTGCAGTGATTGTACACATGTCTGTGTATGAATATGTGTGCACAGGTTCATGTGTGAGTGCGCATGTGTAATGTAATGTAATGTAATGTACATGTATATTTATAGAGTGCCTTACCTCGCAAGATCCCAAAGCGCATATTACAGAAAAAAAAATATGATAAAATTCTAATTCTAATTCAAACACACACACACACACACACACACACACACACACACACACACACACACACACACACACACACATGCGCGTGCATGCGTGCACACACACACACACACCACACAGTCACACCACACACACACACACACACGCGCGCGCGCGCGCGCGAGCGCGCACGCGCACCGCCGAAAAACCCACACACGCGCAGACAGACACACGAGCGCGTTCAACACCAGCAAACACGTGCACAGTGGTAAGTGGATATCGTTAATCAGTCCAAGGGAAAAGATGTGTCCTTAGGGAGATTTTAAAAGTCTATAAAGAGTCCGTGTTACGCAGGGAAGAAGGGAGACTATTCCACAGAGCAGGTGCCAGGTAAGAGAATGATCGTTGGCCTGAAGTTTTCAGGTGAGCGGAGGGAAGCCAAAGCAGACGACAATCGGTGGATGAGCATAAGTTGCGAGATGGAACATAGAGATGGAGGAGGTCAGAGAGGTAGGAGGGAGCCAGATTATTCAGTGATTTGAAAACCAGGAGAACTTTAAAGTCAATGTGAGACTGAATTGGGAGCCAGTGTAAGGATGACAGAATTGGCGATATGTGATCAGATCTAGAGGAGCGGGAGATCAGACGGGCGGCATTGTTGTGAACTTTTTGAAGTTTAGAGATGAGCATTAAAGGGGACAACGGCAAGGAGGGAGTTACAATAGTCGAGCTGAGACAGAACAAAAGCACAGATTAAAGTCTTTGGGGTTTTTTGAGTGAGGAAGCGGTGAGCTGAGATGATTCTACAAAGTTCAATGTAGCAGGACTTGCGCACATTAGAGATATGTTGTTTGAAAGAGTTTGGTCGAGTGTAACGCCGAGGTTACGAACAGACATTGATAGATTTATCTCGTTTCTATCAACATTTATAGAACTAGGGAGAGAATGAGTTCTGATAGTGTGTTTTCAAGCCATGAGGATTATTTCAGTCAGTTCTGTATGCATTAAGTTGTAGTTTGTTATTGTGCATCCATGATTAATATTGGAAATGCATGCTTGAGAAGAGGAGATTTTTTCAGGAAGCTGACTGAGATAGGCAGAGATACACAGCCAGTTGGTTGTCATCTGAAAAGCTATGGTGAAGGAGGCAGTGTTGGCTGATAATGGCCGAGAGAGGCTGGGTGTATAGCACAAACAGAACTGTCCCAGGACAGATCCCTGAGGGACACCAAACTGAAGTGTTCTTGCTGGAGACTTAACACCTCTCACTGAAACAATTTGCACGTGATCAGATAGATATGAAGAGAACCAGGAAAGGACAGAACCAGAAAGACCAACAGAAGTATTGAGTCTTGAAAAAAGAATGGAGTGATGTATTGTATCAAAGACAGCAGACAAATCTAGGAGAGAGAGGAGAGAAACTTTGTTTCCATCAACAGCTGTGAGGAGATCGCTTGCTATCTTGAGAAGTGCTGTGTGTGTGTGTGTGTGTGTGTGTGTGTGTGTGTGTGTGTGTGTGTGTGTGAGCGCGCGCACGCGCGCGCGCGTGTGTTTATGTAAGCATGTGTGTGCCTGCTTGTATGTGCGCGTGTGTGTGTGAATGTACAGAAGTGTGTGTACATGTGTGTGTGTGTGTGTGTGTGTGTGTGTGTGTGTGTGTGTGTGTGTGTATGCATGTGTGTGTGTGTGTGTGTGTGTGTGTGTGTGTGTGTGTGTGTGTGTGTGATTTGTGGGTTTGTGTGAGAATACACACATCTGTACGTACATGTCTTTTATATGTGTGCGTCTTTGTATGTGGGCGTGTACGCATGTGTGTGTGTGTGTGTGTGTGTGTGTGTGTGTGTGTGTGTGCGTTCATGTGTAAGCGTATATGTGCACACACGAGCAGGTGTGGATTTGCACATGCACGCATGTGCATTTGTGTGTGTGTAGGAGCGTGTGCATGACGCACACACACACATGCACACACACACACACACACACACACACACACACACACACACACACACACACACATGCACGCACCCACACACGCATGCACACACAAACACACACACATACATACCACCCACCACCCCCACACACACACACATACACTCACACACACACACACACACACACACACAGTTACACACACACTATTCATCGCTAACAGACACAATCATACACAAACAGAAAATGCTAGCGCTGCGTCTCCGAGTCCCAGTAAACCTACCTGTCCTTTGTATGCTGATGCAGTGAAATGCAGTCAACATAACTGTAAAGCAGCTTCCGCATCAGAAGGAAAGAAAAAGATTTTAAATCAAAAAGTAAAATCAATAGAGAAGAAGGAAGGCCCAGAACGCACAAAAAATGACGTCAGAAGTTCTCATGACGTTAGAGTTCGATCAGAAAAAAAACAGAACAATATTAGATCCAAACAAAGAAGACAGACAAGACTTGCCCAGGGTCGCGATCTTTCATGATTCTGTTTTTAAGGGAGTAAATGGAGAGAGACTAGGCCAGTCTTACGGTTTTGATACGAAGACGTGCAAAACCTTGACAACAGAGGAGCTTACACAAACGCTTCAGTCTACTCTTTCCATGGAAGAGAAACCATTGGATGCGGTGCTTATCCACTGCGGTATAAATGACATCCAAAAGAAGGACCCTGAACTTGCCAGCAAAGCGTTTTTCCTCGTGCATCAAAAACATTGTCACCAGCCACCCCCAACGTTAAGGTTGTTATCAGCAAGCTCTCACCTGTCAGAGATTCAAAACTAGAAGTCAAGCGGGAGCTGTTCAATGCATTAATAACAACAAAACTATTTGGAATTAAAAAATATATCATTTGTCTCTCATTCCAACCTACAAACAAATAAATGGTCTCTCAAAGATGATCTCCATCCAACACATCGAGGATCGAGCGTGCTGGCAAGAAACGTTGGAAGACATATCCGACAACTCTTCTGGGAGAAACCCGGAAGACAGCGAGAGCGTCAACAAAGTGGCAGCCCGGGAACTATCCACCACCCAGAGGACACGGACCCTTCGCTGTACACAGTGGTCCATGGTACAACATGTTTGACATTCTCAGTGGGCCTACATCCTGGTATTAAACCAAGACAAATACGTTAATGTAGTTTTTTGGCGGAAATCTCAGCCGTTGACTCTGTTCTTCCCATCTTGAGTGACTATTAGGGGATATTTTTTCTTTGTTGTGTTAGTTAAAGCATTCGCTAACAGGCCAGTGATCAAATCTTCATTCTGATAGAGTGCATTCTCTGTGTACAGCTCTTTTTTGTTTTTTTTTTTTTTTTTTTTTTTTTTTTTTTTGTCATAGCTAGTATTGTTTTTTATCGTATCATAGTGATACTTTTTTTGTATTGTTAGTTACTTTTCAGTGTATCAGTTGTCTTTAATCACTTTTTCACCTTTATTTTTGTTGTTGTTTTTTATTTATGTTAATAGAACATATGGTAGCCAAGGATTTTAAGGTGTTCCAGTGGAATTGTCGATCCATCACAACCAGTAAAGATCAACTAGTACAAACATCTATCTAAAGTCAAATACAACATATTAGCTTTGCAATCACTGAATGTCAGTAAAAATAAACTGCCTAAGATTCCTAATTACTATTATCCACCTATTATCCAAAACATTAATAATGAAGAAAAAATAAATGTGGCATATATGTACATGAAGATGAGAAATATGCTCCATGTGCCAGTCCTGCTCCACTAGACATTCCTGGATTGCACTCATGTGCAGTCAGAATTCAAGTTGACTATAATGCAGTAACAGTTGTTTCTGTATACTTGCCTCAGGGCCCAAACGATCGTAATACAGAATGGCTACGTTCTGTTCAATCAGACCAATCTACCAAATATTTAATCACTGGTGATTTTAACGCCCATTCGCCATTCTGGGAAAAGGGATGCCAAATAACCACCAGTAACCGTTTTATTGAAAACATAGTGGGACTCCTCTCTTTACCTTCTCAACGATGGCAGTATTACTCGAATTCCAGACAACCCTAAACATAACCCTAGTGCCATCGACTTATCCTTCATATCTCCTGAACTAACTGTATCTTGTGACTGGCTGACACTTGATGATACATTAAATAGTGACCATCTGCCTATGATTTTCTCTAGAAAATATGAGACCTGTAACAAATGATATAAAACACAAGACAAAGTTCCCAAATATTGCTACAAATTTGCTAACTGGAATAAAATTTCATATCTACTTAGTTCATTTAACATGAACATAGAAAATATTGAGAATCAAGATGTCGAGACGTTATATATGATCATCTTCAGAATGCAGTACATTCTGCTGCAAAAGAATCAATTCCAACTGTAAAATCTATAAAATCAAAAAAACATTTGGGTAATGTATGGTGGAATGATATGTGTCAACAGGCAAAACAAGAAAAAATAGAAAAAACAAAAGAATACAAAAGAAAAAAAATCCTAAGGAAAAAAGCTGAAAAACTTCTTGAGAAAAAAGAGCGAAAAATCACCTAAATAGAATAATTGCACAAGCAAAACGGCAGTATTGGTCGTCTGTATGTCAAAATGAGGTATCAAACTATAAAGACATTCAAAAGTTTGGACACAATTAAAAACAATGAAAAATGGAATTAGCCTTCCACATTGTCCGATTAAACTAAAACAATATAAATTTCCGTCAAATTTTGAAAAATCTGAAGCATTTGCTGACTTATTTGCATACAACAGTAGCATAAACAGCCTATCCTTGGACAAGAAAAAACACCGCGAACATGAAGAAAAGAAAAACATCTATGATGGCCCCAAACCACAGAAAATCACTATCTAAATTCTGCTATAACATTGCAGGAAGTCAATGAGTGTATTATTAATCTAAATAAAAAGACATCAGTGGGGTTAGATGGCATTTCAAATGAAATATTAAGTCATTTCCCGCGAAATGTCATACAATTTCTACATTTGTTTTTTCCAAAAATGTTGGGACAGTGGCAAAATACCCCTAATTTGGAAACAGTCAATTATAATTCCTATTCATAAAAAAGGAAAACCACCCAGTGTGATATAAACAGCTATCGACCAATATCATTAACATCTAACACATGTAAATTGATGGAAAAGATATTTGTTAAAAAGGCTAATTCATCATTGCAATAAAAACTGCGTCATTCCTATCAACCAAGCTGCATTCCAAGCAGGCAGATCTACAATTGAGCACTTAAGTAAAACTTACAACACACGTAAAAACATCAATTTGCACGTCGAAAGAACATCCTCGCTACTTTTTTTTTGACATTCGTAAAGCCTATGAACAAGTGTGGCACAAACGACTAATGTACAAATTAAAGAATATCGGAATCAGTGGGAACATGTACAATTTTGTTCAAGATTTTCTACAAGGTAGACATATTCAAACAAAAATAGGAAATACATATTCCAACCTAAGACCCTTAGAAATGGGTTTACCCCAGGTTCAGTAATTTCCCCAATATTATTTTAATATTTTAATCTCTGACCTCCCAAAAAGTCTTTCTAAAGATACTGAAGTGGCTCAATTTGCAGATGATATATGCCTATGGACAAAAGTGACAATGAAAAGAAATAATACACCATCAAGATCACTAAATTACATCAAAATAAAGTATCAACTAGAATTAAATAAGATCAATGATTTTTTTAAATGTAAATGGTCTTTCTCTTTCCCCCAAAAAAAACTAAATATGATTCTCTTTAATGCTGGCTGCGATCCAGGACAACTTCCTACTTTCACGTTGGATGGCATTGTTTAAAACTATGCAAAAGTGTCAAATTTTTGGGTGTTATCTTAAGTAGTAAGTTATCTTGGAACGCTCATATTGAATACATATTTAAACAAAGCAAGAAAGAGCTTGAATTTTTCCTAAAAATAATTAGCAAACAACCTTGGGGACAGGATTCGAAATCATTAACCATCTTAGCAACTGCCCTTATACGCTCAAGACTAACTTATGCTCAAGAAGTATTTTTTTTTAATGCTCCTCAATACCTGTTAAATAAACTCCAGAGTACTGATTGCAAAGCTTATAAAATTGCCCTTGGGGGTTCCCACACATACATCTAACTTAGGGACGTACAATGAAGTAGGAATCTTACCTCTTGCAGAACTTCGGAAAGCTTCTACTTCAAAAATTATCTTAAAGAGCTTTTCACAAAACAATTTTAGCTCAGAAGAAGTATGTTTAAAATCAGAGGAGGATTTCGGAAAACGTGCCCAAAATATACTGTCAACAAGGTCTATTTACTCGTTTTTTTCCTCCGATCTTCTAAAGGATACCAAAAATAGATAAAAACAACATTGCCCAAAAGCCCTTATATTCACCTATTCCAAAAATGGAAACAAAGTAAAGCCTCTTTTGATGTAGATTATACAGATGTATCAAAAAAAGATTGTCCACATACCTTAAGAACATCTGTTTACGCTCATTTTAGAAAGTAACTACAATCACCATTTGAAAATTTTTACAGATGGCTCAGTGCTAGATAATGATAACACGGGAGCAGCCTTCATAATCCCTAATTCAAAATAGAAAAGCTCTTCTATCTTGGTAAACAGTTATCGATATTTAGTGCCGAATTAATTGCTATACTTAAATCGTTAGATTTCATCCTAAATTTTTCCAATAAATAATTCCCAAATCATGATAGGTGTTGATTCGAAAGCAGCAATCCACTCGATTAGATCTGCATGTCCTTCAATTCGTCTTGATGTGGTATTAGAAATTCATCATTTCATTCATCTTTTATCCATGAAAGGCATTACTGTTACTTTTTGTTGGATCCCCTCTCATTGTGGTATTGTACCCAACGAGCGCGTAGATCAACTTGCGAGAAAAAGCAGCTCAAAAAATGTCAATTACGCAATACCACTTAACATTCCATTAGATTTGAAAGAATGTTTTTTTCAATTATAAAAATTCAACGTCAAGAGAAAAAGTTAAAACATTACTGATGAACTCTGACGTCCAATATTATCACAACTGTGTAAAGTTTAATGATGAATACAAGGGGAAAACGTACAAAGCACGTCACTTTCTCGTCTAGGGAGATTGAAAGCTTAATCCATAGATTTCGTTTGAACGCATTTAAAACAAAATATTGTCGTAACGTTAAATGTATGTGTGGGGAAACCTTAAGTATCAGTCATTTACTAATTAAATGCCCGAGAGCAAGAGAACTCTTTTCAAATTCGAGTATTGAAGGTTACACTGATGGATCGACTTCCCTTACCTTTACCAAGTATTTTAAACAGTTCTTGTATTCTTGAGTCAGTTTGCAAATGTTTGATAAGTAGTTCAATTGGCCTAGATCTTATCTCTACTCAATTACATAATTTTGTTTTGATTAAATGGAAGAGGG
>JADBJO010007815.1:84097-86597 GCA_016801955.1 Conus betulinus
CACACACTCGCATATAAACACACACCTTCGCACATATATTCGCACAACACACAAACACCACCATACACACACTCACACACAACCCAGACACACACACGCGCGCGCGCGCACGCTCGTAGACGCATATGCACTCACGCGAATGCGCATGCCCGAATACGCGCATACACGCACATACTTTACAAAACCGTAATAATTTAATGAAAAACGAAAATAATACAAATAACATCTGAATGACATAGAATTCATTAAGGAAAATTAACAGGGAACCATTTAACATTTATAAGTAAAATAATAAAATCAGAAAAATGTAACAATAAAACAAACTGCATCTTAACTGCACTGAAAATCTCTCTCTCTCTCTCTCTCTCTCTCTCTCTCTCTCTCTCTCCTCTCTCTCTCTCTCTCTCTCTCTCTCTCTCTCTAAACACCATAAACAAGAAAAAGAAAAGAAAGAACCTCCCCCTGCACACATCACGCAAAACCAACACACACACACACACACACACACACACACACACACACACGTACACACACACACACACACACACACACACACACACACACACACACACGCACACACACACAACCCCCCCTTCCCCTTCCCCCTGCTCACGTGTATGCGTGCACGCACATATATTCACTCGCAGACAAACAAATAAAACCAAATCTCTCTCTCTCTCTCTCTCTCTCTCTCTCTCTCTCTCTCTCTCTCTCGCATGCACACACACACACACACACACACACACACACCACACACACACACACACACACACACACACCGTGCCCCCGCCCACCAGCCGCCGTGGCGAAGTGGTTAACGTCGCGGACTCCCGGCTTGGAGGTCGTGGGTTCGAATCCCATCAGAGTCATGTGGGTTTTTTCTGCCCCGACCGGCTCCTACCCAGAGTTGAGTTTGCTGCGGACTCAGCTGGGAAGACTGGGACTACACAGTCGAGTTTCATCCACTTAATGGATGCGTTTCTGAGAATGTTGCTCAAATTTCCTGACCAACACTGCAGATGCCTGTATCTCTCGGGCCTGGTTGACACCGGGATATATTATGAATCGAAGCGTAGAGTACAGCCCTGTCATGTAGTCTCAGACCGAAATGGAAATCCGTAGCATCATCTTAATCATCCTCATTCTCATCGATCAGCATTAAATAAAAAATGTCTCAAATTCTGTGGCCCTTCATGCCCTGCCCTCATGGTGACCTCAATCTCAATGTCCTCTCCACGTCTGTGGCCCTTGTTTGGTTCCGTCGGGGTCACTGGTATCAGCAAGTCCATGGGTGCTGTCGTTGGACGGACGTGGTGGCGCCCTCAGGAGGGAGAGCTCACACTCGCCCGGCTCCGCGACTAAGCAATTATTGTCGTCAGTAGGGGGCTTAGTAGGTGGTGTCCTGCGTATGCCAGATCAGAACAGGCGCCTCTGAACACCACCGAAGTATCTCGGCAGCAGTGCAGTGTCTCCTCCGGTGGTTTGCCCCTTGACGACTTGACATTGACTGCTCCCTGTGGATTGCTGGTGCTGGGGCTGCGGCGGGGCCGACCGGGCTGTGGCTGTGGACGGGTGTCGGAATGAGCGGCCTGGGTGCACTACCTCTGAGGTGGCGCAGAGTTTGGGACAGCAAAAGAAAAAAAAAAAAAAAACAACAAACAACAACAACAACAACGTGTCCCCGCCAACCCCCTCCTACACTCAAACATATCCGCACAAAAAACGTATAGACCCCCACACAACATCCACTCACATATAAACAAAACCAAGTTCTCCCCCCCCCCCTCCCCCCCACAGTCTCTCTCTCTCTCTCTCTCTCTCTCTCTCTCTCTCTCTCTCTCTCTCTCTGTCTCTGTCTCTCTCTCTCTCTCTCTAGCGCGCACACAGCCTATGCAAAAGTTTCATAAATGGAATAATCCGACCTAGTACACGTAAGAGTCGGACAGCTATGATATGTAACAAATTCTTTGCTCTACGTGTACATCAGACCACTAAACCAAAAAGAAACAAACATACAAACAAAAGCAACAACTGCACACACACACACACACACACACACACACACACACACAACACACACACACACAAGCAAAAAACAATTCCGTTAGGCAAATCTGCCAAGTGGATGAGACTTTATCAGATTTAAAGCTAAACTGGCTAGACTCCACCCATTTTCTGGTTGGGACAAAAAACAAACAAACAAACAACAACAAAAAACTCACTATGCAAGGTTAAAGGTAGATTTTTAGACAAAATGTTATCATGAAGACATTGAAAATACGCTTTTGTTATGGAACATTCAAGTAAAAAATGAGATGCATTAAAGTTTTTTGTTCTACCACAGACACACAAAGGAGAAGGTTTTAAAAATCTGCCTATTTGATGGCAGAAAATCATTGGACATTCAGTGTAGAAAAGCACTGGGGTTTCATTGTAGAAAATCACTGGATGTTTATTGTGGAAAAGTGCGGAAGATTCATTGTAAAAATTGACTGGACAT
>JADBJO010007816.1:2500-15000 GCA_016801955.1 Conus betulinus
CACAGGTAACAGTGCAAACAGGCAACTCTTAAATCGGCTCTACCAATGTAGGCAGCCCGTTGTGTAAAAGAGAGCATGGATTGTAAAGCGATCAGGACTTTTCAACCAAAGGTAGGAGGCGCCTGTACGTACTATCAATAAAAAAAGATGATGATGACAATGATGATGATGATGACAATGATAAAAATATAGCAACGACGACAACAACAACAATAATAATAAGTCATCATAATTATGAGAATGATAAAGATAATAATAATAATAATAATAATAATCCATCTATAATGTATATTCTTTTGTAATTTTTTTTATCTGCATCCATTTAAGCTATTATTACATCTGATCTATGCTTTTGATATCTGATGTTTTGTCGTGCTTTGTTCGTTTTTTACGAGCATTGAGGGAACCTAAGAATGGGATGTTGATTTTTCATCTCATCCGAAATACTAAAACCCGGTCCATGCGGCAAAGTCGCTGTTTGGCAAGGGGGAAATGAGGCCGGTGTTAACTCCCTCAGCCACAATGAAAAATAAAAAGACTGGAGGAAAAAAAAAAAAAAAACATTTCAGAAAACGGAATTCGTTGCCAAAACAATGGCATTTAAGACGTCACACACGAGAACAACTCAGTTATCAAAACGAGCGTCGGGCGAAAGTTGCAGCCTTGGAGGCTGAAGGAGAAACAAAAGAAAAACGCAGAGAGAAAAAGGAAAGACAGACGTGCTGAAAGAAAGAAATGCAAAAAGAAAGAGAGAAAAGAAGCGAGAGCGAGAAAGAGAAAGAAAGTAACCAAAAAAAAAAAGTTAAGGCATTACCATGCAGTCTTGAATTTCCATATCATTCCCAACTTTCATCCCCAATGTTCATCCATACATGGATACGATGAAGGAAAGCAGGATCCCGTATTACGAATCTCTTCATAAAATGTTGCAAAGATGGTGCGCAAAAAAAAAAAAAAAAAATAGACGAAAAAGAGTAAGAAAAGAAAAGAAAGGGGGTGGATGGGCATGTGAAATTTGGAGTTGGAGGGTAGGAAAAGGAGGGATAGTAGGGATGAAAGAAGAGGGAAGGATGCGGAAGGGGAGGGGGAGGGGGGAGAATGAGTTCGTTGATTTTTTTTTTTTAAAGAAGAAATTATCATGACAAGCGAGAGGTAGCTGTCCGAGATTTGGACAGTCGCCCTTTCTGCGTGTGTTTAGTGATTTCATTATGCAGCCACCCCCGACAAATCCTTTTCAAAAGGGGCGTATATCAGCTCTTTATACCTCGCTGACAAGGTCAACAACATTTGCCTTGTGTCTGGTAAAATGAAAGAAAAGTCATGTTTCGACATAATTTTAGGGATCTTTCTTCGCTCTTTGTTCGATAGACAACATAATTTTTTGAAAAGTTCAGATGCTAATTACGTGAAGTTCTGAATTCAACAATATATGGCCACTTTTAAAAAATACAAATACTGAAATTTGTTTCAAATGAGGAACTTTCAGTTTATCAATTGCTCGATTTATACCTATGCACACAGATTAAATTTCGATGACACAGCAACAGACTGACGAATTGAGGTCAGAAGACTGGGTTTGTCTGCAAAAAACTTATTAGTAAAGACCGCAACAAACAAAAAACGTATTAGAAGTGACCGCAACAAACATACACATTCCATATTATATTGGATGGAATGCCCTAAATATCGAGACTTAAGATTCTAGTGGAGTTGGTGTTGGTGGATGATGATGATGATGATGATGATGATGATGATGATGGAGGTAAAGCACAGGAACAATAGTAAGAAAAAGAAAAGGATAATGACACGAAAGAGGGGGGAGGGGGGGGGGGAGCAGGGTGGGAGGAGTTCATACAAAAATGACAACACCATGAACAAGATCATGACGAAGAAGAAAGACAGACAAATAAGGAGGAGGAGGAGGAGGAGGAGGAGGAGGAGGAGGAGGAAATCAAGAATAGGAATAAGAACAACAATTACAACAAGAAAAATCAGGAAGAAGAACACGAAGGAGGAAAAAAAAACGAGAACAAGGAGAACAGTATCGAGATGGAGAAGAATAAACAGGAAGCAAGATTAAGAAGCACAAAGATCAGAAGAAAGAAAGAGAAAAAGAGAGAAAAAACAAGGAAAGGAACGAGAACAAAAAGAACAGCATGGAAAGATAAAGAAGAAGAAAATTAATGAAAAGCTGAAAAGGAAAATCCAGAAGAAAAGCAAGAATAAAGAAAACGAAAACGACGACGAAGAAGATGAAGAGAGGGAAAAGTTAGAAAGAAAATCTTGAAGAAGAAGTAAAACATTAATAACAACCACAACATTAATAACAACCACAACATTAATAGCAACAACAACAAGTGAAAGAAAAAACAATGACAATAAGAAAAAAAAAAGGTAAAGAGAAAGAGTCAAGAAGAAAAGAGCAGGGAAAAAAATAAAAAAAGGGGAAATTAAAAGAAAAAAGAGGCAGAACGAAAAAGTGAGTGATAAAAAGAAGAAGAATCAGTGATAGAAAGATCAGGAAGTACAAAAACAAGGACAAGAGCACGAGCTAGAGCAAGAAGAAGAAGAGCAACAACAACAACAATAAAAACAACATCAACAAGAACAACGACAACAAACAACAAAGAGAGAGAGAGAGAGAGAGAGAGGAGAGAGAGAGAGAGAGAGAGAGAGAGAGAGAGAGAGAGAGAGAGAGAGAGCTAGGCTGCAACCACCAGCCCACCAGGATGGAGCAGGGGACAGCAATTTCACAGTCTGCGGCACCACACAAACTCGCTCCAATTTTCGGGGGTAATTGGACCACTGGCTAGAGTTCCCAACGCCAGAGGTCCCAGTTCCCCAAACCGGAGGATGCGGACTGTGTCTGCTTTTTCTTTATTATTCATTTCTTTTTCAGATTGTTGTGTCGCTGTCATTGTTGTGCTTCTTTGCGGAGGCCATGGGAGGTGCTCAACTAATGCACTTTGGTGGTTATAATCTACAGTGCGTTTGACTCGCGCGATACGAGATCTCTATTGTTTCATGGCTGCCAGAGCTTGTAGGCAGAGAAATTAAAACAATATAAAGATAATAATCTTGTCAAGATCGTGCCTATAAGCGAAGGTTTCATGTCTTAGATTTACTTTAAAAGGTGGTAGTAAATGCTTTGTGCTGAAGAGTTACGTGTCGAGTAATCAGAAGACGCTTTCCTTCATGCATCCAGTCCACACGTACGTGTCATTCATTTCGCGTATTGTAGATCGAACATAAACAATGTGACTGTCATATCATTGAGTGTCAGATTATTTATTCCCCAGTAAAAAACAAAAAAACAAAAAACGTCGTATTATTCACTGATACAAGGTTAGCAATGACAATACACATGTCTTGGAAGTATGTGCTAATACAGTAATACTTGATAGTGCAGTTGCATTGCCGTGGTCATTAACTGGATTTTTTGGAAGATGTGTTCCAGCATACAATCACAGTTCTCTACCGAGGACAAGAAAACTACAAACCAATTAAGTTTTGGATAAGCTGAAACACTGCTGACAAACTTAAAATGTAAACTAACAGACATTGTAACGACAGACTAAATCACAACAAACTGCCAAGACGAAAGGAAGTTTTCATGTTGAAACAGTCTGGCACGAATACAGAGTACATTCTCAGCATTTTATTGAAGCTGTAGAAAAAAACTGCGATAGTTAGCAAATTACTGAAAAAAAAAACCCATATAAGCTATGCTAATGCATCTTTCAAAATAATAAAGTCAGTCGCACACCCCTGCTCCCAGTGATGATGGGGTGTGTGTGCGTGCGTGGCGTGCGTGCGTGCGTGCGTGTGTGTGTGTGTGTGTGTGTGTGTGTGTGTGTGTGTGTGTGTGTGTGTGTGTGTGTGTGTAAGTGTGTGTGTGTAAGTGTGTGTGTGTGTGTGTGAGCATACGTGCGTGGGTGCGTGCGTCTGTGTGTGTGTGTGTGTGTGTGTGTGTGGTGTGTGTGTGTGTGTGTGTGTGTGTGTGTGTGTGTGTGTGTGAGAGCGCGCCATTTTTTCTTCCATGGCATCAATTTCTCCACCATGTTTCAGCTGTTTCACACACACACACACACACACACACACACACACACACACACACGCACGCACGCACACACACACATGCGCGCGCGCGCGCGCGCGCGCACGCACACACACACACACACACACACACACACACACACACACACACACACACACACACACACACACACACACACACACACACGCACGAACACACACTCACACGCACGCGCACACACACACACACACACACACACACACACACACACACACATACACGCCCGCGCGCGCGCGCGTGCGCGCGCTCATCCTCCTGATACCTTCCAAAGTAAACTGGGTACAGGTAGCTTGTTTGTATATAATTATGACGATTACGACAACTTTGGTGCCTGGTGATCAAGGCAATAAGTTTGTAATGATGATGATGACGACAACAATGGTGGTGACTCCTAATGATTGAACTGATGATGCTCATAAGGTGGTGAAGTGAGGTTCCTGCACAATTAGAAATGATGATGATGATGATGATGATAATGATCACGATGACGACGATGAAGGTGAAAGGATAGGTTGTTGCTGGTCAAACAAGTCACAGAGGGCGAACACGAGGGACCAACCGTCGGACTGTTCACAGCACACAGGTTCTCTCTCCTTCTCTCTCTCTCTCTCTCTCTCTCTCTTCTCTCTCTCTCTCTCTCTCTCTCTCTCTCACGTGCATGTATAGGCCTCTCTCTCTCTCTTGCATGTGTGTAGGCTTCTTTCTGTGTGTGTGTCTCTGTCTCTCCCCTGTCTATGTCTCTCTGTCTCTGTCTCTCTGTCTCTGTCTCTCTGTCTCTGTCTCTTTGTCTCTGTCTCTTTGTCTCTGTCTGTCTCTCTCTCTCTGTCTCTCTCGCTCTCTCTCTGTCTCTTCTTCTTCTTCTTCTTCTTTCTTCTTCTTCTTTCTCTTCTTCTGCTTCTCCTTCGTCTTTTCTCTTTTTTTTTTTTTTTTTTAAATCAGGATCCAGTCTCTCTCAGACCATTGCAGGATAAAATGAACGTACCATCTGTCGTACAGTCGGCACTGCAGCTTTCTATCAGTCTTAAGTGCTAACTTTCTGACACTGAAGCCCTTTATTAGACTTAACTGTGAAAAGTGTCGCTGAGAGCTTACGGCAACACAGAAGTGTCAGTGTGGATATTTTTCCTACAGCCCGCTCCTAAATTGGTGGTGTGTTATGTATGGTTTTAATTTACAACCATGCCTTACGTAGGAGAAGGAGGGGTGAGGAGGGGGATATAAATGTACATGCAAATTTACACTTGAGAAAAACAGCTCTCTCTCTCTCTCTCTCTCTCTCTCTCTCTCTCTCTCTCTCTCTCTCTCTCTCTCTCTCTCTCACACACACACACACACCACACACCCACACACACACATGCATAGAATGCCCATGTCTTCCTAAAAAAATTATCTACCTTCCAGAAAGTTTCAAAGCTATGACTTCATTAAAAATTGTTCCAGCGTAAATGGTTATAATGTGTGTGTGATAGTTAATAGAAAACATGATATTAGTAACAATGGTAAAAAAAAAAAAAAAGAATGTCCATAAGCAATAATAAATAGTGTTGAAAATTACTATTTCATTCAGAATGTTACAACAATTATGATTTTTGCAGATATACCACACCACAGTTAATTCTATTTATTAACAATGATTTTTAGCACCAATAGCGTGTTTTAGTGTGGACTAAACTTTACCCGTTTTTTCACAAATCCATGTCCAGCAGAAGTCCTGGTCATCTTAAAAATGATTTTCTTAGAGACAAATGCTCAGCAAAACACTCAACACCTGTTAGTCAACAGGAATCTTCATCACCCGAAAAATAGATTCCTGTAAAACGGATATTCTGCTAAACGCAGATCGTTGAGAGCAGAGCAGAGAAATGAGAAGCGATGTCTGACAAATAAAATTCAGCTAATAAAGCATACACTGTGGTAGCTGGAGTAGACACTGTTGTTAGATCAGTATAGTTAACGAAGCAAGGATATATTTTCATAAACATTTTGCAACCATATATAGCCGTACTTGCATGAATTACACATCTACCTACATTCGTCGAGACTACTACTTTCTCAAATTTCACGTATACATCCTACCCAAACAGTGATCTGCAAAACATTTTGCGTGGGCCTATTTGTCGTCCTACGTCAGCGCACAGTCCACTTAATTTTTTAATTTACACTACATTCCTACACACACTATTCAATCAAAAAAAATTACTTGCTGTGTGCATTGAGGCTCGTTATTATATATATATATATATATATATATACACACACACTCGTCTACGTGTGGCCGTCAGTGTCCACAAGGAGCACCTGAAACAGGCTCATGTGTGTACAGACATACACACAGATTACTTAACCATTGGAACCTCTGTGGGATGTATGTATAACAAAAATCTACAATGGCACACACAGAGATCGGTAAAGAACTGAAACCTTTAGTCCGTGCAGTGTTAACAGGAATCTAAAAATGCAGTCTACCAGTTGGTTTGGCCGCTTCAACTTGGGTGTGTGTGTGTGTGTGAATGTGCATCACGAAGCAAAACATGGAACTTTACTGGACGGCTCAACGATGAGTTTATACAGATTTGTACATCAGATTATTCTCCTTTTTCCCTGCCACAGAAAGTTTACACACTGAGGCTGCTCATGACTCTCGAACATCTTCACATATGTACAGAGAATACATCGAAATGTTTGCAAGTATGGCTGATCGTCCAGGCCTTCTTAATGCCAGTATTCCCATCACCTCAACCTGCCCCACCCATACGCAACACACCCAGACTGAGCAATCAATATCAGGTAAAAGAATAGGGCAACCCACCTGAATAGACATTGCACTGCTATGGAGTCACTAAGGTGGCGATCAGTGGCGCACGTTCTGATCTATACGTAAAGTACAAGGACATCACCTGCGAAAACCCCTGCAGTCTCTCTCTCTCTCTCTGTTCATTTTGCTTTTAGAGAAGCTGAAGAGAGAGATGGGGAGGAGGAAAGGGGAAGAGACAACACACACACACTCCTCACACACACACACCACAACACACACACACACACACACACAACCCGCGCGCGCGCGCACTCATGCACTCACAGACCATACGTGCCTGATCACTCCTTATGCGCCTCTTCCTTAAAATGGAAAACCGTCGCAAAACAATCATTGTTTTTAAAAAAAATGTTAACAGCTCTGAATAGGAGAGGAGTGGTGGGGGTAAGGGATTAAGGTGTTTAGGGAAAAAAATGAAACCCCGACAAAAGCAGTTTCAGTACTCGGCTTTCCCATCACGTAAATCCCCTCCATCTCCCCACCCACCACCCATACACCCACCCAAACTCCTCACACACACACACACACACACACACACACACACACAAACACACACACAGAAATCCTCCCCGGAGGAAAATCCGACTGGGGATGGCGGTGATGGAGGAGGAGAAGTGGGTGTAATTCCTGGGGTAAGACAAAGACAAAGAACGGCCAGTCACGTGGGTTATGGGGTCCCGGGATGACACAGCGCGAGCACTCGCGCGACATACAGAGAGGAAAACGGAGAGGTGGAAAGGATAGGAAGTATGTGTGTGTGTGTGTTTGGTGTGTGGGGGGGGGGGGGGGGGGGAGAGTCGGAAGGGGATCGGGGAGTAGGAAGGAGGGATAGGGTGAATGAAGGGAGGAGAGGGGGGGGGGGGGGTGTGCTCCGTGGGCTGATGGACTCACACATGACGCCTGAAGGCTTGCCAACAAATGAGAAGATTTTTCGCTTCAATTTCCTCGTACCGGGCAGCCAAATCCGCCATTTCCCTTGGGGGATCGGGCCCGCTTCGTTCCCCTCGACCCGGCTGGCCCGCTTTTCCTGCTTTTCGGGTTGTCTTCCCTTTTCTTTCTTGGTGAAGGCGCTCTGTTCTCTTGAGTGTCGTGTGTGCTTGTGTGTGTTTGTTTGTGTGTCTTTTTTTATTTAGTTTTTTTTAAGCCTCTCTCTCTTACAGATTCTACTTCTACTTTAATATCCTACTTCTGTTTGTTCAGCTTCTTTCTTATTCTTTAATTTCTTTCTTTCTTGCTTTCCTTTTTCCTCGTTCTTCCTTCGTCTTTCTTCCTGTTTCTTTCCCCTACCTTCTTTCTCTTTTCATCTTGTCGGTTTCTTTTTTTTTTTTTTTTTAATACTTCTGTCTTCTATCCTTATCGTTATCTTCTTCTCTCCTTCTTCTTTCTGCTGTTTGTTTCAGTTTCACCTTTCTCTTCTTGATCATCATCTCCTCCTCCTCCTCCTCCTCCTCTTCCTTCTCCTCCTCCTACTCCTCCCTCTCCTCCTCCTCCTCCGCCTTCTTTCTTCGTCTCCTTCTATTCCTCCACCTCTTACATCCCCTCATCTTTCTCCTCCTTCTCCTCGTTCCACCTCCTCCTACTCTTTCTTCTTCTTCCTCTGCATCATCATCATCTTCTTATTCTTATTCTTATTTTCCGCTTCCTTCCTTCCTTTCTTCCTTCCTTCCTTTCTTCCGTCCGTCCGTCCTTCCTTACTTTTCTTTCCTTTCATTTACTTTCCTTGTTTGTTTTCCTCCTCTTCCTCCTCCTTACCTCCTCTCTTCTCAGTCGCACTCCTCCTCCTGCCCCCTCCCCCCCCCCCCCCCCCCCCCACACACACACACCACAACCTCTTCCTTCATACATCTTGTAGTATCATCATTATTATCATCGTCTTCTTTCTTCTCCTCCTCCTTCTTCGTTACTACTACTACTACTACTACTACTACTACTACTACTTACTACTACTACTGCTGCTGCTGCTGCTGCTGTTGTTGTTGCTGCTGCTGCTGCTGCTGCTGCTGCTGCTGCTGCTGCTGTGCTGCTACAACTACTACTACTACTACTACTACTACTACTACTATTACTACTATACTACTACTACTATATTCCGCCACTTCCACCACTACTTGCCACTGCTACTACTTCTTCTTCTTCTTCCTCTTTCTTCTTCTTGCTCTCTTCTCTCCCCTTGTTCTCTGCTTCTCTTTCTTCTTCTTTCTTCTTCTTCTTCTTCTTCTTCTTCTTCTTCTTCTTCCTCCTCCTCCTCCTCCGCCCTCCCTTCATCGTTCTCTTCTTTTTCGTCTCCTTCCTTTGGTTTTCCAGAGCTTTTCTACTCACTTCCATAGGATCGCGTATCCTCAGTGACATCTCAATGATGAAGATCGTTTTTCTCCGAATGATTCTGTGCGTGGCAAATGACAGAACGCACACCGAAACGGCTGGCTCTTCCCTTGACGGGATGTTTTCGTCCTGACCGAAAACCCGACTGCGCAGACAGGTACACAGCACTGCTTGCTCATCTCTGCCATGTGTTTCGCTTGTAGCTGCTCTCTCTCTTTAACCGTTCGTCTATGTGTTTCTGCCTTTGTTTATGTCTGTCCGTCTGTCTCTCTGTCTGTCTGCCTTTGTCCCTGTCTCTGTCTTTGTATCTTTCTCTGTCTGTCCTCTTCTGTCTGTCTGTCTCCTCTATCTCTCTCTCTCTCTCTCTCTCTCCTCTCTCTCTCTTTCTCTCTCTCTCTCTCTCCTCTCTCCATCTCTCTCTGTCTGCCTCTCTTATATCTGTATGTCTGTCTTCTCTGTCTGTCTGTTATGTCCCTGTCTCTGTCTTCATATCTCCCTTCTCTCTGTCTGTCTCTGTCTGTCTCTTTGTCTCTGTCTTCTATCTCTTCTATATCTCTCTCCTCTCTGTCTCTCTCTCTCTGTATCTCTCTATCTCTTCTCTTCTCTCTCTACTCTCTCTCTCTCTATCTATCCTATATCTCCTTTTTTCCCGTTGATAAAAGGAAAGTTTAAAACTCTCTTCTCTATCCTCTCTCTCCTCTCTCTCTCTTCTTTCCTTTCTCTCTTTCTCGTTTCTGTCTCTCTCTAAATATATATATACATATATCCCCCCCTCTCTCTCTCTTTCTTTCTCTTCTCTCCCTCTCTTCTTTTCTCTCTCTCTCTCTCTCTAATATATATACAATATATACCCCCCCCTCTCTCTCTCTCTCTCTCTCTCCTCAACTTCCTAGCTCCCTCTCTGGATAAGCCGTAACGTTCACGCTCATCCCACATACCGTGTGGCTCTCCAAGGCATTAACGACCTGGTATGGGACTGCTCTTCTGGGCCTGCTGATGCCAACACAAACCCCCTCAGTGTGGCTGTGCAGGGGGAAGCCGGATAAAGCGGAGTGGGAGTAAGGGCACCTGAAGAAGCAGCACTGAAGATGAGACAGAGAAAAAAAAAAAGGAAAAAAGAAAAATCAAACCCAGAAACACGTGTAAAGCTTCGTTCATTTCTTCATCCCAAACTTGGCAAAACAGCCCCGGTAAAATGTGCTACAATCATGTTCCAGACAATGTAACTCGTCCAAAAAAGAAATTTTGCAATAGTCAAGCATAGAGATTAGCTTGCCTTTGTCTTCTTCTCTTTTATTCTCCCTGTCTGTCTGTCTGTCTGTCTGTTTCACCTCAAAACTCACGTGTGCCTGTGTTCTGGAATGATAACTAATTGACTGGTTATTGATTGGTTGACTGGTAGGTTGGTCGGTGGTTGGTTGGTTGGCTGGCTGGCTGGTTAGTTATTTGGGTGGTTAATTTGTTGTTTGCTTGCTTGCTTGTTGTTTGTTTGCTTGGTGGATGGCTGGTTGGTTAGTTGGTTGTTGGTTGGTTTGCTGGTTTATATACTGGATGATTGGTAATATTCGTGCTTGATTAAGATTACAATGAGAAGTCTTGGTTAAGTCTGTTTTTTTTTTCTAACGATAGAATATCGTCATATAACACAAAGTTGCTCAGCTGATTTGAAAATAAAAATATAAAACCATGGGAAGGGTGGAAGGCTATAGGGTAGGATAGAAATGACGCCTTCCTACCCACACCATCCTGTCTTAATCCGCCATTTATCTCCCTGTATTCCCCACCCCCTACATTCCTCGTCGCAATCCCAACCATTCTTCTTTCTCTCTGTCCCCTCCCTTTATCTGGGCTCCCGCTCTGGCTCCAGCTTCCCCATTCCACTGTCGTCTTTTCTGTGAGAGCCACTGAATGAAGGGGAAAATTCCAATAAATCACCGAGTTGGCCGTAAAACCGTTGACTGCTCAAAGCCTGTTTTGGTTAAAATTTCAATAATCCTACCGAAAGTCACAGAAAGATGTGTCCATTAGTAAAGACAGTAGAATTTGCGGCGGTAAATTTGGCACCAAATGTGTTAATCTCTCTCTCTCTCTCTCTCTCTCTCTATCTCTCTCTCTCCTCTCTCTCTCTCTCTCTCTCTCTCTCTCTCTCTCTGAGGACCCATCATTAAGTATTGTTCTGAGATAGCAAAACCGCAATCAACATTCGGATGATGTCGTACCTTTCACATTTTTTTTTTTCAAAAGTACTCTCCTCCGCACGCCTCTCTCTTTCAGTTCGTAAGTCTTTTGGTTACTCCGACAGAGAAGAAACATGGAGCGCTGACTGTTTCAGAGGTCTTGGATCTGTATTTCCGTCCTGACAAACTTCCTCTTTAACAATGGAAAGAATCAACAGTGGCACGGGACCAAGTCAGGACTCCCTGAGAGAGAGAGAGAGAGAGAGAGAGAGAGAGAGAGAGAGAGAGAGAGAGAGAGAGAGAGAGAGAGAGAGAGAGGGAGAGTAGAGGGACCAAGTCAACGGGGTCAGGATGGAAAGCCTTGGGCGCACAGCTCATCTAGAGACGTCGGAGCGATCTTGGCTAGATGGGAATTACATCAGAATGCAGATGTACCACAACATCAGCAGCCAGTCATCTAGGTAAGGTATGGTAATGTTGCTTATAGCCCAGCCGACCGCAAAGGGCCATATCAGGGCTGCCACCACGTTAAAATCAACCCACAAGTCGTCAAAAGAAAAAAAAAATTCACACATCTCTTAAAATACATCTTCAAAAAAACGTACCAGAAAATTCGTTAAAAATCTTTTTTCGGTAAAATCTTATATCAGATGGAAAAAAATCATCTTTTTTTCAAAAACTCGAAGACAGCCATCTGAACTGAGCGCATGTTCGGAACACGGTGAAATAACATCCAAATTTTATCTAATGAGATTACATCAGACGAATGTTTAAGCTTGTTCGGCCCAAACACTGAGAAAAAGTTCATTAATTTTTTTTTTTTTTCTGGTCGTATGTTAACGAATTAGTAACCGTTCCGTCTCCTTTTTTTTCCACGTCCGGCTAGTGTCGTGTCGAGGACTCAAACACTACAGATCCAAAAACAAACATGAGGGTCTTTGGTTCGTTCACCAAAGGCGAAGTTACTCATTCCTAACTGTCACAGTTTGTAGTCCAGGCTTGCTGGTACCCCCTCTATGGCAAACACTCCGAGCTTTAAAACTCTCAGCCCATCGGCAGACTATACCATGAAACATACGCTTAAGTGCCC
>JADBJO010007816.1:22500-32500 GCA_016801955.1 Conus betulinus
GCGTCGCGGACTCCCGGCTGGGAGGTCGTGGGTTCGAATCCCATCAGAGTCATGTGGGTTTATCTGCCCCGACCGGCTCCTACCCAGAGTTTGAGTTTTGCTACGGGCTCAGTTGGGAAGACTGGGACCACACAGTCGAGTTTCATCCCTTAATGGATGCGTTTCTGAGAGTTTTGCTCAAATTTCCTGACCAACACTGCAGGTGCCTGTATCTCTCGGGCCTGGTTGACGCCGGGATATATTATGAAAGGAAGCGTAGAGTACAGCCCTGTCATGTAGTCTCAGACCGAAATGGAAATCCGTAGCATCATCTTAATCATCCTCATTCTCATCGATTCAGCAAAAAAAAAAAAATGTCTCAAGTTCTGTGGCCCTTCATGCCCTGCTCTCATGGTGACCTCAGTTTTTCGATGTCCTTTCCGCGTCTGTCTGGCCTTGGTTTGGTTCCGTCGGGTCACCGGTATCGGCGAGTCCATGGGGGCTGTCGTTGGACAGACGTGGTGGCGCCCTCCGGAGTGAGAGCTCACTCACGCCGGCTCCGCGACTAAGCAATTATTGTCGTCAGTAGGGGGCTTAGTAGGTGGTGTCCTGCGTATTTAGATCAGAACAGGCGCCACTGAACACCACCGAAGTGACTCGGCAGCTGTGCAGTGTCTCCTCCGGTGGGTTGCCTCTTGACGACTTGACATTGACTGTTCCCTGTGGGATTGCCGGTGCCGAGGCTGCGGCGGGGCCGACCGAGCTGTAGTTGTGGACATAGTGTCGGAATGAGCGGCGTGGGTGCACTGCCTCTGAGGTGGTGCAGAGGTTGGGACAGCAAAAAAAAAAAAAAAAAAAAAGAGAGACTGGACAAAACCCGGCATAGACTGTTTGCCCTTCAGATGGAGTAGTGTGTGATTTGTTTTCTTGACAGCTGTTGAAGACCAACACAACACAGAGGCATGAGGAGTTTGGGGAAGTAGCGGTTCATTTACTGAGACAAGATTGGACACGATTTGAAAGAGAATACAGGTAGTAAGTGGAAGAGGATAAGGTATGATGAGATAGATTTTCAAGGGAGTTTGGAAGGAAACTGCGAGAAAGGGGAATACAGACGGACAAAAGGGTAACAGACAAATGGATAGACTGAACAACAGCGTCTGTATCTCTACTGACAAAAAAAAAAAAATACAGTAATAGTCTTGTAAATGGTGGGAGAAAGACCTCCCTCTCGTTCACTTCACTGTATCCCTTCGCGCCCCCCCCCCCCCCCCTTCCACTACTCACCTACCTCCCCACCTCCTTCACCCTCCAATCTCTCTCTCTCTCTCTCTCTCTCTCTCTCTCTCTCTCTCTCTCTCTCTCTCTCTCTCTCTCTCTCTCTCTCGGAAAATGCCCTGCGAAAATCTCATGTCCTGCATTATCTAAAATGGGGTTTCTGTACAGTCACTGTCCTGGAGTAGTCACAATGATCTGACAGGCCCTACAAGACTCCTCTGTCTGGTCCCGACTACATGGACTATTTGATGTCTCCGTTTTTTCTGACCTGTTGGTCTTAAGACAGTCCATAACTCCACTAAACTCACGGTAAGATAGTACAAAAGCCTGCAAGTTCTTGACAGAGGTATTGGTGTGATGTTTAAGGAGCAAGACTTCAAAGACCGAGGCATGAGGAGTTGAAGAAAATGGTTGTTCACTTACAGAGAAAAGATGGAAGCTGGAAACGTCAGACAAGAGAGAATATCTGGGGGAGAATACAGACTGATGAACGAGAAGCAAACGAAGGTAAGGCGAAATAGAAACAAATGGGGAAACAGGGCCGAGGAAAAAAAAAAGGCAAAATGAAGATTGGTATATAGCATACAAATGGGAAATACAGGCAAATCGTGCAGTTTTTAAGTGGATAGATTCGACGCCATCTCTCTCTCTCTCTCTCTCTCTCTCTCTCTCTCCCTCTCTCTCTCTCTCTCTCTCTCTCTCTCTGTCTCTGCCTCTCGCTCATCTCTCTGCTCTCATCTCTCTCCTCTAATCTCTCTCTCTCTGTCTCTCTCTGTCAGTCACTGCCCTACGCAATATCATCTCTTAATCTAATCCCTAACTTCACTCTCGTAATAACTGTCACGGAGTAGTCTGAGTTCTCTGACAGACCGCCCATACAACCTTTCTCTCGGTGTGGTCCTGTTGTTCCTTTGGCCTGGAGGACTTATAATACAGTCCATAACTCTCACCGAACTCAAGGCAAAGAAAGAAGACACAAAGGCTGCGCAGACATGTTTCTCTTCATACCAACCATTGAGCTGGTTCTGTTGACAGGCCTGATTATGTGAAAGGTAACAAATCCTGGAAAGAAATATTAAGATAGAAAGTTACGACGATCGTACACGTGGACAGTTACATGACTACGATAGAAAACTATCCTCTGAGCATTCTAGCATGCCGATAGTTATCAGTCGTACACGATGATATGCCGCTTGGAACTGCCTTTCGGATTGTTCCTTATATGGCAAGTCTCGTGAAAGTCGTTTTTCTCCTGGCAAAAATGGTGCTCACGGGTTTTGACTCGGCAGCAGATTGGCTGGTTTACTGACACGCTGCGCATGATCATGGCGTCCGTTTTTGTCATCACTGCAGAAAATTTCGACTGATAGAATGTATAATTACACAATCATTAATTAAGACGAAGAAGGCGATTTTGTTTATTCATAATCCCACATGAAAATAAAAGCTCAAAATTATTGTTAAAAAGAAAAAAAGCTCCGGATGTGTTTCGATCTCTCATCGTCTTTCACTGAAGTCGATACGTTACCCAAAACGCTAAGGAGGCTAGGGCACATCATCGGTATCTAACTTATGTAAACAGAAAGTGTCTGAGCTACCAGGGAACATCTCTCTGGCAACGATCCCCAGTAAAATGCAACGAACGAAGTGGAAGTAATTGCAATATCTTGTAAGTTGAAGTTACGCAAGCAGCTACTCATGACATGCAAAACATGTCGGCAGTACAAGCCTGGACAACACAACGATCAACCCTGCAGCCTCCAACATTCTATGATCAACCCTGCAGCCTCCACCCCATTCTATGATCAACCCTGCAGCCTCCACCCCATTCTATGATCAACCTTCCAGTCTCCACCCCATTCTATGATCAACCTTCCAGCTCCAACCCATTCCATGATCACCTTCCAGCTCCACCCCATTCTATGATCAACCTTCCAGTCTCCACCCCATTCCATGATCAACCTTCAAGTCTCCACCCCATTCTATGATCAACCCTCCAGGCTCCACCCCATTCTATGATCAACCCTCCAGCTTCCACCCCATTTTGCCGCACTTTGCACGGAAAAGCAACAACGGAAAATCTATCGTAGTCGGCAAGAATTAGCTTTACAGCGAACCCTCTGTTTTTCAATCAGGCGCTAGAGTTACCAACAAACTGACGTTAGGCCCTCAGTGTAGAGTAAAAGGAGAAACCATTATTCTGGCTGAAGAAAACCGCAGTCGTCACTTTCCGTTGACCATTGACTCGTTGTCCTCCCAATTCTCGTAAAAAAAAAAAAAAAAAGAGGCGTTCACCGATTGGTTGTCACACTAACTAGGTTACAAAAAAAAAAAGGACCGAATTCTATCGGGAAAATATCCAGGTTTAAAAACTATCTGCTACGTAGCGCGGCCATTTTGCAAACTATTATATGCTATGGTAGGCGCGGATGGGATAGGATAGTCGCTTTTTATGCAACGTGTACGGACGGTCTTAGATGACATGAAGGTTTACTTTGTTGCAGAAAATGAAAACGTGAGGAAAGAGAAAAGAAAAGATTGCGAAACCAGGATGAAGGAGACAGGAAAAAGGATATGAAGAAGGGATGGAGAGAAAAGGGAAGTACACAAGAGAGCTTAAGGACATACAGACTGATGGACTAACATGCAGCTGTACTGGCCGACAAACAGACAGACAAGATTGATGAGGCTGGTAATTAAAGCGTGCGTGTGTGTGTGTGTGTGTGTGTGTGTGTGTGTGTGTGTGTGTGTGTGTGTGTGTGTGTGTGTGTGCGTGCGTGCGTGCGTGCGTGCGTGCGTGCTGTGAGTGTGTGTGTGTGTGTGTGTGTGTGTGTGTGTGTGTGTGTGTGTGTGTGTGTGTTGATTATTCCTCTGCCCTGGTCCGAACACAGTCCATAACTCGCACTTAACTCACGGCAGAGATGGGACAAATCTCTCTTCACGTCAGCCATTGTGTGGGCTCTCTCTTGTCAGGGCCGCTGAAGCCCTCGAAAAGTTTCCCGGGACAGCGAGACGAGCAGTTTGAGGAAGTGGCAATGCACTTAGGGAGACAAGACGGTAGCAGACGGAAAGGAGGGAGCAAGAGGGAGCGAGAGAACAGGATCAAGACTGAAGAAGCAGAAAGAGAAGGAAGATGAAAGAGAGACAGAGACAAAGGGGATAAGGTATAGAAAGAAAGAAAATGGAAAATGCTGCAGGAGAGATGGAAAGTGCATTTCTTGCAACAGCGTACGATTTTGTAACTGGACGGGGTAAAACGCCTCTCTCTCTCTCTCTCTCTCTCTCTCTCTCTCTCTCTCTCTCTCTCTCTCTCTCTCTCTCTCTCTCTCTCTCTCTCTCTCTCTCTGTGTGTGTGTGTGTGTGTGTGTGTGTGTGTGTGTGTGTGTGTGTGTGTGTCTGTGAAACACAGCTCCACATCACCGCACCTTCTTTGACGAAAAAGAAAACTATGAGTCATGAGGTCCTCCAGAGCCTCATTCCAGTTATGGTGCCTCTGTCTGCCTCAGCAACATATCTTACAAGCGACAAATCTCCCTGAACTCTTGAACAGGTGGGCGCAGGAGCAACACTCTAAAACCCTTCTTCTTTTTTTTTCGATAGCCTGCACAAGCAATTCATTTTTCCATCGACTCATTCCCCAATAAATAAATTGCGAAATCGGGCCTCATTCCTCTGTGTGTGTGTGTGTGTGTGTGTGTGTGTGTGTGTGTGTGTGTGTGTGTGTGTGTGTGTGTGTGTGTGTGTGTGTGTCCCTCTATAATACAACCAAAACTCACAAACTCATCTCTTGAAGACAGGCCTCCCTACATCCTGGAATGGTCTGAATAATATGACAAGCCCTCAAGACTGCCTTCTGCTTTCTCTGGTCTGAGGTCCTTTAAATATTTGATGTGTCTTTTTCCTGTGACCTGGTGGACTATTGAAGCAATCCATCACTCACCTTAGACATTGGGCAAAAGCCTGCACGGACTAGTTACTGTTCGGGTGAGCCATTGTGTGGCTTCTCTCTAGACAGAGCCGTTTGAAGTAAAGGACAAAAGTCCCAGGACGGAAATATGAGTTTAGGGAAGTGAGTGTGCACAATATGAAACAAACTGAAAGTAAAGGAAAGAGAGAGAGTAGACAAAGAGGATGTTGAAGAGAGAGAGAGAGAGAGAGAGAGAGAGAGAGAGAGAGAGAGAGAGAGAGAGAGAGAGAGAGAGAGAGAGAGAGAGGATGGAGATGAAGGAAGAAGGGATAGGAAGAAAGGCGTTTATACAAGAAAGAGGAAAGGACATACAGACAGACAGATTAAAAAGTAAATGAACAGATGACTATAGGACAGACAAAATTGATGATGGTGGAATTTTCAACAGCTGTTTCAGTGAAGACAGGAGCTGTTCTCTCTCTCTCTCTCTCTCTCTCTCTCTCTCTCTCTCTCTCTCTCTCTCTCTCTCTCTCTCTCTCTCTCTCTCTGTTCACATATTAAACGCGCGCGCGCGCGCGCGCGTGTGTGTGTGTGTGTGTGTGTGTGTGTGTGTGTGTGTGTGTGTGTGTGTGTGTGTGTGTGTGTGTGTGTGTGTGATTTTCCTCATCTGACGAAGACAGGGTCTGATGCAAAAAGAGAAGCAATGATGTTTGACCATCGGCGAAGAAAAGTATTTCCTTGATGATGACAAAAACAATTTAAAAAAAATTGACAGGGAGGGGACGAAGGGAGGATGGCTGAAAATTGTGAAAAAAAATCCAGACAGTGACGGGGGGCGAAGGGAGAGATGGCTGACCACTTGATGAAACTTTTTTTTTCTCCACAATACTGTGACGAGGGACTGGTGAGGAGAGAGAGAGAGAGAGAGAGAGAGAGAGAGAGAGAGAGAGGAGAGAGAGAGAGAGAGAGAGAGGAGAGAGAGCGAGAGAATGTATTTGTAATTGTCAACAAAGTATTTTTATAAACAGCATGATGTGTCCTCTCAGTATTAATCGAAATTCTGAAGACTGGACTCTAAATATTAATTTCATGGGAAACTGTATTGGGTGTATACGTTGTTAAATCAAATATGTGCATTTTTTATGCTACGGTTAAGACAATATTGAGGATTACTATGCATAGTGATGTTATGTCTTTGAAATTGTGCATTTCGTGAAAGCACGATTTTACATATTTTACCAAATTTGCTGAAAAAAAAAGTTTGCCTTATTATGAAATAAGCAATCCTTACGTTTATTTCATAGATTCGGATTAAAAAAAAAAAAAAAGAAAAGAAAGAAAGAAAAGAAAACACACACACACACACACATGATTACTTAATTTATGATAGAAGCAGAAAGATGTCTATACAATTATTTTTGAGTGCAAGTTTGTCCGTTTCAAGAGCAAAAATCTCTCTCTCTCTCTCTCTCTCTCTCTCTCTCTCTCTCTCTCTCTCTCTCTCTCTCTCTCTCTCTCTCTCTCTCTCTCTCTCTCATCTCTCTCTCTCTCTCTCTCTCTCCATGTGAGTATGTATGTGTGCGTGTCTGGTGCGGGCGCATATGTGCGTGTGTGTGTGTGTGTGTGTGTGTGTGTGTGTGTGTGTGTGTGTGTGTGTGTGTGTGTGTGTGTGTGTGTGTGTGTCTGTGTGCCTGTGTGTCTGTGTGTGTGCACGGGCGCGCGAGTGTGTGTGTGTGCGCGTGTGAGTCTGTGTGTTTGTGTTGTTGTTGTTGTTGTTTGAAACATAATCTTATGTTATCCACATATTAGATATTAAATTTAAAACTCAGCAAAACACCAAGCGGGATTAATTTCACAGAAGCTTCCCCCTAGACTTAACATTACGCAATTGATATTGTTAACATTAAGCAAGTATGTGTGTATTGTTAACATTAAGCAAGTATGTGTGTATCTTGTATATGTCTGTATGTGTGTGTCTGTCTGTCTGTTTTGTCTGTCTGTATGTCTGTCTGTCGTCCGAAAGCTCAAAAGACATCACAAATTTTACTGAATATCTAGTTTAACCCCATAGTAAATGCTAATCTGATAGTATTAAATGACAGATCTATTACCAAAGCTGTCGTTTGTGCTGAGCAAAGAAATTTGTAAGTGGATACGTCTTTAATGTCTGTAGATCCCCAGCTAGCACGTGGAACACGTGCTGTTCAGTTGCCAGCATGTCCTGCTGAAGTTCAGATTTAAGTAAGTTCTGTGAAAGCTGAGCTCAACCGTGGAAGTACAACGTACAATGACAGTAAAGCTAACTGGAGCTTTAGTGTTCAAACACTATTTAATGCTTCTCATCAGCTTAATTTCAGTCGTGATTTGTATTGAAACAGCGATCTGTTATGTGAATGAGAGAAATTTTAAGGGCAACAGATTGTACTAGTCCTAACATTAAGGTCAAACACCTTCCAAATAGATTCCTAACATTTAGGTCAAAGACCCTTCAAATACATTCCTAACATTAAGGTTGAAGACCTTTCAAATATGTTCCTAACATTAAGGTCAAAAACCTTTCAAACACATTCCTAACATTAAGGGCAAAGACCTTTCAAATACAGTCCTTTCAAATACAGTCCTAACATTAAGGGCAGAAAGCTTTCAAATATATTCCGAACACACAGTCAGGTCAAAGGCTTATATAAATTTCTTACAGTAGGTTCAAAGACCTTCCAGACACATTCCCACCATTAAGGTAAAAACATTTTCCAACAGCATTCCTAGCATTAAGATCAAAGAAGTTCCAGACATATTCCTATCACTAAGGTTAAAGCCTCTCCAAGTATGTTTTTAACATTAAGGTCAAATATCTTTCAAATACATTCCTAATATTAAGTTCAAAGACAATCCAAATGTATTCCTAACATTAAGGTCAAAGATCTTCTGAATATCTTACTAACATCAAGGTCAAAGATCTTCCAAATATATTCCCAACACTGAAGTCAAAGACATTCCAAATATATTTCCAACAATAAAGTCAAAGACATTCCAAATATGTTTCAAACATTACGGCCAAAGACATTCCAAATACATTCCTAACAGTAAGGTCAAAGACCTTTCAAACATATTCCTAACATTAAGGTCAAAGACCTTGCAACTATATTCCTAACGTCTAGGTCAAAATCCTTCCAAACATATTCCATCATCTAGGTCAAAATCCTTCCAAATGTATTCCTAACATCTAGGTCAAAGTCCTTCAAAATATATTCCTAACATCTAGGTCAAAGACCTTCCAAATATCTTCCTAACATTAAGGTCAAAGTCCTTGCGAATATATTCCTAACATCTAGATTAAAGTCCTTCCAAAAAGAGCCTCAGACCTCAGGCGGAGCACCTCGTATGAATTAGCTGTAAAAGTGAAGACAGAAGCGTGTCGAGATGGAATGAACAGTCTTCATTCATAACCCCCTCAACTAATTAACGAATACACAGTAAATGCAAAACTGCTCACAATTTCAGCAATAAAGCGGTAACTCTCGCAGAAAAAGGAAAATTTGATAATGATTTGTAAAAAAAAAAAAAAAATCCAGATGACGTTTCTTAACTTTGGAAACAAAATTGAACAACAAAAATAAAGGGTATATATCATCTCACCCAGTCTGCTTTATATGTTAACAATAAAACTTACAGACCCTGCCAAGAAAAGGCTGAGTCATTTGTAGATAATTTCGCGTTAGTGACTTAAGCTGAGCATTTGGTCCTAAGGTGATCATTTTTGAAAACGTTTGAAAATACGTATCAAAAACTTTGAGCCAAATGAATGAGAGAGTAGTCATTGTTGTGCATTACACGTAATAACGAGCCATGACGCATTAAATGGATTAGTAACTCTCTCATCTCTCTCTCTCTCTCTCTAACGAGCCATCTCGCATTCTCTCTCTCTCTCTCTCTCTCTCTCTCTCTCTCTCTCTCTCTCTCTCTCTCTCTCTCTCTCTCTCTCTCTCTCTCTCTCTCTCTCTCTCTCTCTCTCTCTCTCTCTCTCTCTCTCCATTATAGGCAACAACTCCATCAAAACTCGGGGACTCCAATCTCTGACTATCCCGAGTAATCTGACAGGCCCCTCAAGACCTCGTCTCTCTCCTCCGTCTGGTCCCGACCCTTTGAATATTTGATGTCCCGGTTCCCCCGGCCCGCTGGACGTATGACGCAGTGCATAACTCTCACTTAAGTCAAAGCAGAGCGGGAACAAAAGCCTGCACGGACTGCGCAGTCCTTTGGGTGAGCAGTTTGTGGGAGCTCTCTCTTTGGCAGGACCCAGGCCTAGATTCTTAGACTAGAGTTCTTGGTGATGGGACTCGGTACAGGAGGGTGGTGGAGTAGAGAGAGAGAGGGGAAGGGGGGGGGCGAGGAGGGGGAGGGAGGACGGGAGCGAGGAGGGGGAGAGAGAGAGAGAGAGAGAGAGAGAGAGAGAGAGAGAGAGAGAGAGAGAGAGAGAGAGAGAGAGAGATATAAATTATAGTAAAAACACACACACACACACACACACACACACACACACACACACACACACACAAACACAAAGAGAGAGAGAGAGAGACGGGAAGATCACGCACACATGCGCGCGCGCGCGCCCACGCGAGCATGAACGCACGACGCGCACGCAAGCATGCACGTAGGCATGCACAGAGAGCGGGAGGGAGGGCGTTAGAGAGAGAGAGACGGGGGAGAGGGAGATGGAAGACAGAAAAAGGGCAGGGAGGACTGAGAGTGGTAGGGGAAGTAAGTGGATGGAGGGGATAGGTTACATGAGTGTGTGGTAATGCGCTCGTGGCGCGCACTTTCGTGTGTCTGTCT
>JADBJO010007816.1:37500-50000 GCA_016801955.1 Conus betulinus
CCTAGTTACGTATCTCATAAGCCAAAAGATTACTTATGAAATTAGAATCAGTAATAAACATAGTCAGATATATAGGCAGAAAAACACACCTACATGCATACACATCGATGACTTTCATGTATAAATGGTAAAATCTACAACACTGCACTGTCGTGCATGCAACGGGTCATCCATTTAAGAAATCAAATCAAGTAATACGTTACAACCACCTTCCTCTCATACATACATACATGCATACATACATACATACATACATACATACATACATACATACATACATACATAGAAAGACTCGCAGACTAATCACAACGGTAGACCCCTTGGCAAATCATACATTCTCACGAACCGTACATTGTTGTGAACCCCAGTGAACCTGATCAGGTGCAATGAAATATTAACATGCACACCTACCCACGGTAATATGGCCGACGGGAACACCTGTCCCAGGAGAGGTAGGGGTAGGGGGCTATCTAACACTAACCAATGCCACCAAAACGACAACGCCTTAAGAATCAGGACCAAGACACTCATAGGGCAGTATTCATAGCAGCTACAAACGCAACCTCTAACTATTTTGGTCTGTCTGGTGGACGCATAGACATAGATCTGCGGCGGATGGTTGTGTGTCTTTACTGTCTGTTTTCCCCGCAGTAAAGAGGAGGTTTGGATGTTTCATCCTACAGCTCCAAAGTCTAATCTTTATTGTTGTTGCTGTCGTTGTTGTTGTTGTTGTTGTGTGGTGGGTGGTGGTGGTGGGTGTGGTTGATGTTGTTGTTGTTGTTGTTGTTGTTGTTGTTGTTGTTGTTGTTGTTGTTGTTGTTTGTTGTGTTGTTGTTGTTGTTCTTCTTCTTCTTCTTCTTCTTCTTCATTCCGTGAAACTGGCGAATATCTTAATGTAAACCATTTTTTCATCAGTATTGCCACTGTTGCGATTCTCTCTCTCTCTCTCTCTCTCTCTCTCTCTCTCTCTCTCTCTCTTCTTCTTCTTCTTCTTCTTCTTCTTCTTCTTCTTCTTCTTCTTTTTCTTTCTTTCTTCTTCTTCTTCTAAAAAAGAGTAAGGAAGTAGTGACGTCCACAAAAAAGGCTGAATTTTCTCCATAGACGTGCAGCAAAGCTACTCCATCCAGCTTATCACTAACAACAGACGAAAACCTAAAAGCGCTGAACATACTTCCTCTGAACAGGCAATTGGAATTCAACAAGGCATCATTTATGTTTACAATATTGACAGATACTATGCCATGTTATATCATGGCCTTTTTACAAGATCGAACAGCTTTTCTGGCTCGACGAAATTCCTTCTTCCCTACCCACGCATTGATCTATACAAAACAAGCCTAGCTTACTCTGGACCATATGTCTGCAACTCACTTCCACCTAATCTACAAAACATGAATACTTTAAAACTTTTCAAGGAACATTTGCATAAACATTTTATGTCTCAGTAATTAAATTATTCGATTACAATGATTAGCGCCCATTTGCAAAGTCTTCTGTGAACCATGATTTGAATAAATCGTCTAAACATAAAACCTGCTCCGTTAAAATCGCTCATCCCCACTCCCACTCTGTCTACCATCCTTTTTCCTCTCCTCCCCCTACCTACCATTCTCTCTTCCCCCAACCTCGTCTGACCTCTCTCTCTGTAGTTTTGTTTGTTTGTTTGTAAGTTTCCTTCTGTTTTGCCATCCCCCATCTCGTTAGTGCTTTATGAATAGTATGCTTATCATTGTAGAATTAGATTACCATGTTACTATGTTGAATTGTCAGTATGAATGATATGTGCTGAAATAATGTATGCATGACAAGGACAGATTGTAAAACTAGGGGTTTGGCCTAAAAATCTCCATCCTTGTGTATTAAAGATCAATCAATCAATCAATTCTCACAGTCTCAAACACTAATACACTTCATACACACATGCGCGCGCGCGCGCACGCACACACACACACACACACACACACACACACACACACACCACACACACACACACACACACATTCAAAATGGCATGACTCGAAAACACAATCGAACAATGTCTACTTTTCAAACCTACATTTCAAAAACACGAAGGGACAAATTTAGCCCACACACACACACACACACACACACACACACACACACACACACAAACACGAGTCCGCGCGCACATACCAGTACTGTAGCTTGCTTCTCTTAGCCAAACCTTCACACACACACACACACACACACACACACACACACACACACACACACACACAAAACACGAGTCCGCGCGCACATACCAGTACTGTAGCTTGCTTCTCTTAGCCAACCTTTACACACACACACACACACACACACACACACACACACACACACACACACACACATTGACCTACGAGCCTCCCGCCGAGACAGTCCGCGCTGTCGTAAAAGGCGAAAGCAAGTCGAGTTTGGATACAGACAAGCCGGCTGGGAAGCCGAGCCCTAAAAGAAGAGACATCCTCCTCGGTCAAAATCTTCGCTCCCGGAATCAAAGACGCAGGGACGGCCACGGGACAGGCCGGGGAGACTTAAAGATCAGGAGCAGAAGACACCGGACAAGCAATTAGGCACCTGCCGCTCCGCGCGGGGACTTCAAAGGCTCGCGTTCGGGACGAAGGTAAAAGGAGCTGGTAGGGAGGGCGAAGGGAACGGCTTAATCAACGTAATGACTACAATACAAGATGCCAGCCAGACTCCGGTGGACTTGGCCTGCAAGGCGGGCAGGGCTTGGTCGTGCTAGCCTGCTCGGCTTGTTCGCGGAGAGAGGGAAGGAGGTACGGGGTTGTGGGGGGTGGTGTGGTGACTGGTTGAACGTGACACGAAAGATGTCGATCGTTTTTCTCTCCCGTGCTAAACTGAGACTAGTATCTTTCTTACTGTTTTTTTTTTTTTTTTCTTCCCTTTAGAAATGAGGAGTGCGAGGGAGGGAGGTGGGGGGGGGGGGAGGGGGTTCAAGTCCTGTCATTCTGGCCAAGCTAAGGAGGGAGGGGGAGGGGTAATTAGTTAATTAATTGAGTTGTATGCCTTAAACGATCCTGAGTGTGGTCTAATTGTCCACAAGAAGGTTGTAGACTGTCTTTTCCCATTTCGTTATTATAGCCTAAAAAGTGTTCCGCTTTGTGTTAACAAGTCTGTGGTGAGGAAGTCGGGTGAATGGAATGGAAGCGAATTCGCCAGAGTGATCCCAAATCACTTTGATGAGCTGGTTCACATGTCTATAGGCCTGTCTTTTCGTTCTTTCTCGTTAATGCTGTTTTTGTAGTGGTGGTGTAGGTGGTGGTGGTGACTGCGATCTGGGGTGTATAGTTTTGTGCGTGTGTGTGTGTGTGTGTGTGTGTGTGTGTGTGTGTGTGTGTGTGTGTGTGTGTGTGTGTGTTTGATATGTTTGCTATTTGTAACGTGCGAGGAAGAGATGTTTGTGGTAAATTTACTTGTCTGTATTGCTAATTAACTAAGCGTTATCTTGTATATAGTCTGTAGGTATTGTTTGTATTCTGGCCATTTAACGATTTGTTGTTGTTGTTGTTGTTGTTGTTGTTGTTTTCGCATTTTCCTATTTATATTTCACATCAGGAAAGAAAAGTGTAAACGGGTAAGTAAATGTTGAGAGTTCCCCTTGCACTGTCAGCAAAATAAACAAACAACAGATTAATTTTTCTTTTAAGATGGCGGTGGATAGGACACACGCTCCGAAAGCATCCAAACAACACCACCAGAAAATCCCTGACCTGGAATCCCCGAGGCAAAAGGAAGCGAGGAAGACCAAGAAACACCTGGAGGCGGGACCTGGAACCGGACACCAGGCAGATGGGTTACAGATGGAGCAAATTAGAAAAGATTGCCCAGGACCGGGGTCGCCGGCGGGCAGTTGTTGATGGCCTATGTTCTGGCAAGAGCAATGGGCCTCAGTAAGTAAGATTAATAAATGAGACATCGATTTAAGGCAGCCTACAAGCATGTAAACCTCCAGCTGACACTGAAGTTCGTACGGGTGGAACGTATGCAAAACAGAACATACGTAAATTTTTTTTTTTTCATATTTTTTTTAACAGCGCAGGGTAATTTAATTTCAGCTGTATATTTTTTGGTGGTGCTGATTCTGGCTGATATGTTATAAGATTACTGATGTTTCAACACTTGGTTATCGTTCTGTCACTGCAAAGGCGACGCGGTTCTTGTGTTGTCGGCTTAACCGCTGTATTTAGCTCTATTTTTTTTTTTTCTGGCTCTTTTCAAAAGAAAAGTACCCAGCAGAACAAAATTGACAGGAAAATACAGTGTGAAAACGACCGAGAGTACTTTACTAGGTGAGCCAAAAGAAGGCCTGAAATTCAAAATCAAATTCACGTTCGCACAAATTCAAAATCACCTACTTCCCCACCCCACTCCTCCACCGCTAAGAATTTCTGCTCCGGAAAAAAAAAAAAAAAAAAGAGTGCTGATTGTATACTTGCATGTACCCCCCATACGCGATTTTTTCTCAAATGAAATCTTGTAATCTTGTAATATTTTCGGTCTGCTTGCTTTTGCCCTCGCCTACAGCACAGAACCCCACCCCCACCCCCTGCCCCCACTCCCCCGTCCCAACCTCCTTCCCATCCCGCCCTTTCTCTCCCCCACCCCTCCCACCTCCCCCCTCATCTCCACTCCCCCCTCCCCCGCTCAATTCGTCTTTTTAGATCGTTGGGAAGCGCAATGTGTCACTTTCGTTTTCGACCTGCCATTTTCACCAGGTTGCAGTATACGAGCAACAGAAAATGTGACGTCACGATTTTCCGTTATCGGCGCAGGATTTGAACTAGTACGTAAAAGTAGGATAGGGAAGGAAAGGGAAGGGAGGAGGAGTTGATTTTCTTCTTCGTAAAACTTTCTGACGAAATGGTTACACGACGTAAAGACCTGTTTTCAACAAATTATCGCCCATCTTCCCAGCAGACGCTAAAGATGTGACTAGAAGTTTTTTTGTTTTTTTTTTTTTCTGAATAGATAGACAAGACAAGACAAATTCTTTATTATCGAGGGTGATAGATAAGCACGTTCATGCTTTTTTACATCCAGCCTTCGTCCAAGAGGGGAAAGAAACAATTGGCAAAATGAAAGATGAACAAAAGACAAAAAAAAAAAAAAAAAAAAAAAAAAAAAAAAAACAGAGGTTGAACACCAAAAAAGAAAAAAAAAAATGAAAATACAGAAAATGGAAATAACATCAAAGAAACGTAACACACTTCCACTTTAACAATCCCCACCCAGCAAACGCCCCTCCCCAAACACCCACCCAAACACTTGTACACTTTCGCAAACAAGCAACACACACTGAACATAGATAGATAGATAGATAGATAGATAGATAGATACAGACAGACAGACAGACAGATAGGTAGTCAGAGAGATGGATAGATAGACAGACATCAGGCTCAACGTTTCTCATGTAAAATAAAAGATCTCATGGCTGTAGATACAAAGCATGCCATCAAAATGACTTCTTTAGCCCAATGTATGTGTAGACTGAGGAAAGTGAGATAGACCTGCTCGCGTTTTGTTGTCCAGCTGCTGAATGCATTTGCCAAAGATCAATTCCTCAAGGAAATACCCAAGTGAAAGGCAGTTGAGGGATGTTTCGATGATATGTCCTGACTGGTTCTAAAAGGTAAAAAGATTTCAGAAATTCGGGCATATTTTTTGTGTAAGGCATTTAAGGTGAAAATCATGAAGCCACAGTTGATCGTTTTGTTTCCTGATTTAAAACAAAATTACAAAGTTTCTTCGTGTTACAATGATTGCATGTACATGTTATTCTTCCAAACAGACCTTCGACCTTTCAGAGGAAATCTCTCTCTCTCTCTCTCTCTCTCTCTCTCTCTCTCTCTCTCTCTCTCTCTCTGTCAGATTACACGTACTCTTTTCTTCTCCACCCCCGCCATAGTCTGACCCGTTAGTCCCAGACCTTTCAAATGTGGTAGGAGGAGAGCACGCTGGGACAGAGAAGATGGGTGGGTGAGCGCATGGTCGGTGGACGGGTGTGAGAAAGTCGAAGGGGGGGTGGGGTGCAAGTAGCTGACAAATCTCTGTGGGCCTTCCATTCGGAACGGCCAATCCATTAATAATTTATTGATTTTTTTTTTCTTTTTCTATCTTTTCCTTTCTCGTTTTTCCCGCCATTGCCCTTTGTTTGTTTCTTTTTCTTATTTTCTTTCTTTTTTTTTTTTTTTCTTTTTCTTCTTCTTTCTCTTCTTCTTCTTTTTCTTCTTCTTGCCCTTTGTTTCTTTTTGATACTTTCTTTTTCTTTTTCCTTTCTTTTTCTTCTTCTTCTTCTTCTTCTTCTTCATCTTCTTCTTCGTCTCCTCCTCCTCCCCCTTCTTCTTCTTCTCTTTCTTTTCTTCCGCGTCTTCTTATTTCTAATTCCTCCTTTCTTTTCTTTTCTCTCCGTTCATTATTTCTTACTGTTGTTAATCTTTCTTTTCTTCCGGCTTTCTTTCGTACTCTCTTTCGGCTTTCAATCTTCCTTTCTTTCTTTCCGACTTTCTTTCTTTCTCTCTCTTCGTATTCGTCTTCTTCTCTCACCTTTTTTTTTCTCTTCTTTTTACATGAATGGAGAACCAGACTAGTTTCTAACTCAAAGCCACAGCGACATGCCTCATCATTTTACCAGCAGCTTTCCTTGTGACAGGTGGTGCGGAAGTAGCTCCGGAAAGGACTGTACACACACACAATAAAGAAATTTCCCTTGTCTTGTTTCGTTTGGTCTGGCAAGTGATGAAGGGTTGCCAGCCGTCAGAACGGCGTAGGTCAGCACGGCTTGTTACACCACGGAATGTCGCAATCCTTCGATTCGTCACAATGTGTTAGCATGCGGCAAGCTCCGAAGAGCGATCGCCGCGTTTGTCGTAACTGCAACATAGCGTGGGGTGAGCGGTAGGCTGTGAGGATTGGGGGGGGATGTTGCCCCACGTTTTGTCTCAGTCTGTGACAAATCGTGGCGAGCTGGCCCATGGTATGGTGAGACAGATGATTCATTGATCTGAATTACTTTGACAGCGAAACAAATTGTCAACAGACTCCTTCCAATTTCTACGGTTTTTATTTCAATCATTTTTCTCCTTTTTTTTGCACGTTGTAGTTGAACAGGGGCTCTTTTCTTTCCTTTTTATATAACAAAGAGAGAGTAATCGATTTCACACGCGCGCTCGCGCTAGTGCGCGCGCGCGCGCGCGCGCGCGTGTGTGTGTGTGTGTGTGTGTGTGTGTGTGTGTGTGTGTGTGTGTGTGTGTGTGTGTGTGTGTGTGTGTGTGTGTGTGTGTGTGTGTGTGTAACAACAAAGAAAAAGAGGTCAGTTTTGGTCCTTTTTAGCGCGCTCGTTCTTGTGCGTGCTTGTGCGAACGCTTATGTGTATGTGTGTGTGTGTGTGTGTGTGTGTGTGTGTGTGTGTGTGTGTGTGTGTGTGTGTGTGTGAATTAAAAGAAGGAAACAGAGATATCTTTGTGTTGTGTAGTGTTTCATTTTTACCAAGTGCTTTGTAACAAATACATCTGCTAGGATGTCAACAAGCACGGAGGACAGTTCAGAGAAGAGAAAAAAACAGTAAATTCCAAAAGGCCGAAAGAAACTCATGTCTTTCAGCTCAACGTCTACATGGAATCATGGTATTAAGACAGGTTACTGGCAAACCCTCAGCGGCTCCTCTTGCCGCATTCATTTTTCACAGGTTGCGGCTTCCTCCTTCCTGGCAGAGACGGAGGAGAGAGGCTCTAACTCCAGCTATTCATTACCTCCGAGGTGTATTGGTTGATATGTATCTCTGTGTGTCTGTTTGTGTGCCAGCAAGATGACGCAAAACCACTGGCCCGATTTCGTTTGGACTGCCGGAGCGGATGCACAAAGGCAAGACCGGATCTAGTCATCATTGACCCCTTTTTGCTGGTCTAAACTTACTTTCTCGTGCATCTGTGCATATATATAATATTGATATTCTTTATTTTGACGACTTTGTGTCATGAATGGGCTTATCATTAGGCTCGTTGTTTTTCTCATACTAACGCATTTGAGCGACGAGGCGAATGTCGAGTGTGAATTCGTGCACGCTATGGTATGCTATGCTATGCTACAAAATGTAACTTCGGTTAGCTCCACCGGCATTGGAAGCTGATGGGCGCTTAACGTCCTATTAAACGGAGACCCTTAAGGACAAGGTATTCTCGCAGACCTCATTTGAACCACACGACCTCATTCTCACAGAATCATGTCTATGCATGTGAAAGAAAGCTTTTCCCTTTTTTCAAGTGAAGATGGCTTTTAAAGCGTTTCTGTTTTCTTTGGTGTGTGTGTTTTTTTTTTTTTGTTTTTTTTTTTTGTTTTGTTTGTGTTTTTTTTGTATGGTTTGTGAGAAAGTCTGCGGATTTAAGCTGACAAGAAAAAACACCCGAAACATCTTTTTGTCAACCTCCTTCTATTAAAACTTCCATCACGTCGCGCTGTAAACTAGAAAGGGCTGTGGGGGAAGTGCAGGACGTCCACCAAGATCCGACACCAAGAACATATGGGCCTTTTAAGTCAGTTCGTAAGCGAAAATTATAGGGGAAGTAATAGGTCCTGGTGAGTTACTTCCCGTGCGTGTTTCAGTGTTTCTGAAAATTACACATGCAGAAATGCCAAACACCATCGAACTAAAATGCCAGTTTTGATAAGCTGTGAAAAATGTTGTTTTGTAAACAGTCATCGGTTCGTAACATTTGCTTCACAGTGTTTGTGCTCAGTGGAAAATATAAACAGATCCCGTACCCGCTGTTTAACCCGCATTTTCATTATGCATCCGAAAAAAAAAAAAAAAACGAATGAACGAAAGAAAGAAAAAGAAAAAGGTCTCGTGACTCGGACTTTCTAGCACACACACATTTGATCTTTCCTATGACTTTCGTTTAATTCTGTTAGGTATGTTTTCCGTAAAAATTGGTAATAATCTTGCTGAACCATCTTGAAACTGTCCTTTTGTGTGGGTTAGTGCTTGGATACATTCTGTTTTTTGACAAAGTTTGTTCGCCATAGTTCAACAGTTTTTCCTTAATCTTGCTGATCGACAGACACACAAACGGACACAGGTAAACACTTAACCTCATCGACGCATATAACTACTTCATAACTACAGTTATTTCTATGTTCCTGTAGCATTTCGAAGTAGGAAATCTCGTTAGAACTCTGGAAGAAATGAGTGATCACAAGAATGGAGTCGTGTTTGGAGTGCTTGAGTACGGTTGTTAATATATCAAAGATTAAGCTACTTCTATATGTAAAGTCGATGAGAAGAGAAGAGGGGAAGAGAGCGAGTGGGCACATCATCTTCCACATCAGCACCAGATCGTTGGTCTCCTCTTTCTTTTATTTCAAATCATAGTTGGATCGAACCAACCACACCAACCTATTAAGACATAAACAGTAATGAACATAAACATGAGGTATTATTTATAACAAAAAAAATATGCAGGAACACGTATCATCATTCATTCAACATGAGGAACAGTTTCATAGGGAAGAGGTCAAACATTAATAAGACACAAATCATTCAAATAAAGCCATGACAAGTATCAAACGTTCATAATAGAATTGTGAAATCATACATTAAAACAATAGGTCTTAGCTTCAAGGAATATCTAATCATTGTCCCTGCAGCGCATAGACATTATCAAAATGAAGGTGCAGGGATTTACAACAAAAATGCACGAAAAGCCTCCCCGTTGCGAACGGTAGAAGGCAAAAACATATCTTTGACATCAATAACATAATCATATCATAATCATAACATTAACAGAGGCGCTCCCCGTTGCGAACGGCAGGGGTTACAAATAGGCAAAAGCATGGATCATAAAGGTATAGCGAATGACAGCATTGTCAAGGAACATACATAAGCACACACAACAAAAATGAACTCCCCATAGCAAACGGCAGGAGCTGTGAACAATAACTGAAATCAATGAACATCTGATTTTCCATAGCAAGGCATCACTTGAGCCCGTGTAGCAGTTATACAGTTGTATGGAAACAAATCATCTGCGTAGTGTCCACATATATGATCAAATTCAAAAGGACACATACGGCACATCAACCAGTCAACTAAATCTCTTTTTACTTTTCCACAGATCACTACCACCACCTCAGGACAGTGCGTGCTACACGCTACAGCCCCTCCTGTTTCACCAGTTCCACACAGGCCCAGTAAGGCGCGGCCGTTGCTTTTTCAGCCCTGCAATGGACGGACCCACAGGTGTAAAGAAGTCGGACAAATAAACGCTCACAAACTAACCTATGCAACAAACGAATGAACAAACAGACCAACAAGTGGCTGCTCGCGCACAAAGTAGCTACATGAACGCACAAACGATCGAACAGCATCCAAGTAATTAATGCCCAATTACTCACCAAGTGACCACGCGACCATTAAGTCGCTCAAATAATAAAACGATCGAGCAAACAGGGAAAACACTGGTTTGTAGATAGGCAGCGACCCAGACACACAGAGGAATCATCAAGCCACCTTCACTGACAGTATCTTAATCATTTGCACAGGCCGCCGCGCGGCCTGGTCACACTGTGACTTTACCCTATCCGTCTCGCCAGCCAACAAGGGCGATGTTCACAAGCCAGTTTGTCCAGTGTTCGAACACAAGGAACCTGCAGGGTGTGCGCTAAACTTTATCCACTAACCACAAGAAAAAGCAAAGTCTGTAATCAATGTTTTCTGGCATCGATTTGTTGATTACTACCAATACCATCTGTGGCAATACTGAACTGCTGTTTTCAGTTTCATTGTTGTTATTAAACGCCAGCCCCTCCTTAGTTGCAGAGTTACATGTATAAATGACGGTGGAAATTTGGCATTTCACATTTCCAATCAGTAAGACAATGGAGTTTGAACAACAGAAATGTAAGAAAATAGAACTTTTAACTTCCATTTACTAGTGTTGTTTCACTAAGCTAGTTCTCTATCTGCCTTCACTCTAGGTAACACATAGCCAAACGAAAGCTATACATCACCAACATACCTTTACATTCACAAACACCTGAATAACAATTGGCGTCGCAGCCTTCACCACACTCTGCTCAGTGAAGGAATGGCCTTAGAGGCAGGATGCTGGGAGTATTAGGCCTCCCAGCCCCTTTCAACGAGATATTTCCAGAAACTCCCTCTGTGGCTATCACCACGCCGGAGTCACAATGGAACCATTAGAAGCGTCTAATGAGGTCAGATCCGACATCGCCGGGCTGCTCTTGAACTGACGTTCTATCCCACGCGCGGCCCGACAACCAACGGGGCCGACTGTCATGTAAGTGGCTGGATCTGGAGGAGTGCAGAGGGACATCAAGACAGACCCTCATGTCGCCGAAGTCCAATGGCTGTCTCTGCTAAACCAGTCTGCCCAGACCAGCCGTAGCCAAATTGTCTACCGAGTTTAGTAGGCCTCCGTCGGTCATTGCTGACCATGGATAAAGTATATCCGACCTGAGATTTATATGTCCGGACTGTCTGCTCGCCCCGAGCAGCGTGGCCTGTGGCTGTAGAGACCGATACGAAAGTGGCCGTCTCTGTCACAATGGTCACATCTGTATGTTGACACACTGGCTTGTTGGCTGTCATCCCCTTTCGGCGGGCTCGTTTTTCTGCTGCAGCAGCTGTCAATTTGTCTTCGCTATTCTGCTGCTGTTTCTAGAGAGTGCTTCTTCAACTGTTGCAGTCTGCTGCGAGGTCCTCCCAGGACTCAGCGTTGATCTCAAGCGCCTTCATGTCTCTTTCGCAAACGTCTTTGTATCTCAGCTGTGGGCAGCCAATGCTTCTCTGCCCTGCGGCAAGCTCTCCATGGAGGACGTCTGTGGGAATGCGATCATCTTCCACGGGGCGAACGTGGCCCAGCCAATACAGACGACGCTGTCTCAGCAGCGTATACATGGTAGGGAGGCCAGCGCCAGACAGGATTTCTGTGTTGGTCACCCTGTCTTGCTAGGAGATGCCGAGTATACGCCAGAGGCTTCTGAGGTGTGGAAGGCACTGAGCCTTTTCTCCTGGCGAGCATGCGTGGGTCCATGTCGCACTGCCATACAGCAAGGTGCTGAGAACGCAGGCGTTACACACAGCCATCTTTGTCTTTGTGGTGAGCTTGGGATTTGTCCACACGCTTTGTGTGAGGCGACCTAGTGTTGTGGCTGCCTTTCCGATCCTCTTGTCGATCTCAGTGTCAAGGGAGAGGTTATCGGTGATGGTGGACCCAAGGTAAGTGAACTGATGGATGGCATCAAGCTCATAGTCATCAATGGTGATGGGTGGTGGTGATGGCGTGTCTTGACCCAGGACATTTGTTCTTCTTAGACTGATAGTCAGACCAAAGTCTTTGCAGGCCCGGGAGAAGCGGTCCATCAGCGACTGCTATTCCTGGTGGGTGTGGGTCGCAACAGTGGCATCATCGGCAAACAGCATATCTTTGATGAGGGTTTCGCGGACCTTTTGTCCTTGC
>JADBJO010007816.1:52500-57500 GCA_016801955.1 Conus betulinus
CGCATGTTTTTTATGTAGTTTGACTCCTTTTGTTTATCTTCTTATGTTATGAACTGAAAAATGTAATGTTGAAGAATATTTCTGTGAATTCATCTGACTTGAAAAAAGGAGAAGAAAATAATGTTGAGGATTATGTCCAGAAGTGACATCTTGCTTCTTGCTGATGATCTTTTTAAGGCATATGTTGACAATTTCACCATGAGTGTTCATGGCATACTTGTGGAAGCAAAACTTAGGAGAAAACAAAAAAATGTGATATAGAAAGGCTTTTGATTCAGTTCATGCAAGACTGACAATAAATGAAAAACCTAGTGTTGGAATAACTGTCTGACTGTCAATTATTTACAAGAGAATGCGGTCGGTGCTTGCATAGTGGTGTGTGTGTGTGTGTGTGTGTGTGTGTGTGTGTGTGTGTGTGTGTGTGTGTGTCCACCCAGGCAACAAGCAGCAAAGGCACCTTTATGTAAACACTCAAACATGTTTCACACACACACACACACACACACACACACACACACACACACACACACACACACACGCACACACACACACACACACACACACACACACACACACACACACACACACACACACACACACACAGAGAGTAATCATTTACTGATTCATTGTCCCAAAACAAAAGAGAGCTTTTTGATAAATCAGGTATTGAGGGTTTTGTTGATGGATCGACTCCTTTATCACTATCTAGTATATTAAACAATTTTGCTACTCTTGAATCTGTTTCCAAATGTTATTAGGCTGTTCACTTAATATTTATCTTTAGCAGTTGTGATTGTTACAGTTACAATTCTAGTTTAAAGTTCTGATGAATAGGATGGGATAGAGGGTTATGATCACATTCCTTACGAACTACTTTAAAACTTACACTCCCCTACACTCCCTAAAAAGATGCATCTCTCTCATTCCTTACATCAAGTTCACTCTACACTATAATATTGTCTGAATCACTTTTAGTGGAAGACGTTAAACTGAAGAACAACACACAAAAACACACAACACACACACACACACACACACACACACACACACACACACACACACACACACACTTCCAGCGACCTACATGAGTCAGTTCATGACATATGTTTGTGGAAATTCATTTTTCAAAACAATATACAGGGAGAAGTCAGTTGATAAATGGGAAAAAAAGAGAAAAGAAGAAGAGGAGGAAAGAAGTGTACCATTATTTTTTTGAGCAGCAGATTGCAGCTAGGAGAAAAGCGAAATCTTGATTGAGAAAATATACCAAAGTTTAAAGTAGGCTGTAAGCTAGTAATACATCAGACTAGAATTCTTAAAGGAGGAGAAGACGCATCTAATTTCCACTGAGGAAGGAAAAAAAATTATCAAACCTTTCTCATACAAAATCAAACAGAGAAACTTGATATACCTTCTTCATATCCTATGCTGCATGTTTTCATCGCCACAGCTGCAGTAGATGCTGCAATCTAATAAATTACACCAAAAAAAAAAAGCACATAAGAGGATCTTTCGAAGTGCGCTAGGCTGTCTAACAAAATGTAGAACAAAGTCTCGCTCTGTACTTCGTCCTTCAGCACGCTTCACACTGATGTGTTTACTTGAACGGTCAGTGAGCTTAACGTCTATCAGCCCTAGGTTCTTGAGGACTGAATCTTCATTGCAACTGGTGAACGAGGATTCTGATCAGAACAGTCGCTAAGAATGTTGCAGTCTTCATGAATCACGCCTTTTATATCGTTGTATCCAGAGTCACGCCTTTTATATCGTTGTATCAAGAGTCGCGCGTTCTATATCGTTGTATCCAGAGTCGTGCGTTCTATATCGTTGTATCCAGAGTCACCTTTATATCGTTGTATCCAGAGTCACGTTTATATCGTTGTATCCAGAGTCACGCCTTTTATATCGTTGTATCCAGAGTCACCTTCTTTATAATCGTTGTATCCAGAGTCACGCATTTTATATCGTTTTATCCAGAGTCACGCCTTTTACATTGTTGTATCCAGAGTCACGCTTTTTATATCGTTGTATCCAGAGTCACGCCTTTTATATCGTTGGCCTTGGCCCTCGAGAATAGCTGCTTTCTCTTTTCTTTCTTTTTTTTTTTTTTTTTTTTCACGGCACAGACTTACACTTTTTTTTTCTGTGCCATGCTTATCACCAAGGATCCGTCCAGTGTGCGCAAATGTCAAATCATTTGTTGTGCAGAAGTTGATCTGCTCCTGCATGGCCTTATCTACCCATAGCAGAGATTCTGTATCTTCCCCTGTCCAGAAAGTCAAGGCTGTTTCTTCCTGCCACCCTTTTTTTTTTTTCCCAAGTCAGGGCCAACGGCTCCTGACACCGAAGCATTCTTGCCATTTGAAAGCAAAACATGGCCAAATATGGAAAGTTTGAAACAGTGAAACAGTTTGAAACAGCAAAACGGAAAAAAAAATCTTGGACAAAATAGAACTGTACATCGGAACTCGAAAGTTTACTTGACCGGGTCCCCTATGAAAGTATGGCTGGTGGGAAAAGCGTGCCGCTTTATTTGTTAAGAATTCTCTCTTTCTCTCTCTGTCTCTCTGTCTCTCTGTCTGTCTCTCTCTCTCTCTCTCTCTCTCTCTCTCTCTCTCTCTCTCTCTGCGGCCAGATTATGAAACTTCCCCATGGCTGCTCTTTTTTTTTTTTCTTTTTTTTTTTTTTTAATAAACTCAAAAAATCGACCATAGCGTCGCCAAGCCTCATAAGCTATTGATGTATACTTTCGTTCACTAAATCTGTTACTAATTAAGGCATTAATGAACAAAAGAGAATCAGGTATCTCCGTCTACAATTCGACTACCATTTTGCACAACCGAGATTCCAAAGTCTCAGGGGGGGGGGGGGGGGGGGGGGGGGGGGGGGGGGGGGTACGGTGAAGTAAAATATACTTTTGCTCCACTCTGCAAGCTTCTACTCGAATGTAGGAATTTTTTAACATGAAAGATTTTTTTTTTCTTTTGATTAACGAGCTTTTCTTCTTCTTCTTCTTCTTCTTCTCTTCTTCTTCTTCTTCTTCCTTTTTGTTTGTTTTTGTTTCCCCTGATGCTAAACGACACAGATTCTACTATATTAAATAAAAATCTATAGCAATGATCTCACTCAATTTTCAAGATACATTCGAGTTCCCTGCGCGCGGAATAGAGAAACGACATGCCCGCAAATGATGATCGATTGTGATTTTATTTTCCCCTCGTAAAAACTTGCTTCTCGTAGTTGTCACTGATTTACAACCGTTTGAAAAAAACATGCTCTGTTATCAAAGACATGTTTAAAGTTGAAGCCATTTCAGTTTCATTTCTTTTCTTTTCTAAATCCGTTTAGGTACCTCACACCCCAGTCAATGGAAGGATTCCATCTATAGTTCTCTACCCTGCCCTCTGCTCCCACCTCCCCTCCTCTACCCACCCATACATTCTCATTCCTTCTTTCTTCTCATCTGCCTCTCCCACCCCCAGTCTGAAATTAAAAGCGTATGAGCCTTGACAAGCGGACGGGCGGGAGGGGGTGATGTAACTTTTTGGTGCTTGTACTCCCTTGCTGCTTCCACTTCTGAAGACGTGGTATACAAACGCTTTCATTCAAATCTGCTGATGCATTAAGATTTCAAGGGGGGGGGGGGGGGGGGGGTTATCTCACTAAAATGTGGCGCAAATGATACCACGCACACGCCAGGCATTACTCGTTTCATTTTCAACATTAATTTCTCGTGCATAAATGATAACCAGTTTCTGTTAACACCGATCCTTTTCCTTTGGTATGAACAGCATGACTGAAAACAAAAACCATTGCAACTGGGGAAGGAAACAAAAGAAAGAAGGAAAGAAGAAAGGGATATGATTGACGGGAAACTTTGCCAAGCATCTGGAGAAAGTCGTTCGGGGAGAGAGAGAAAGATCAGTGTTTTTCTTGTCTTCCCCCCGGGAAGCTTCGCCATGAAGATGCTGTATCATCCCTGAGGCTGATTCTCTCCGAGTTAAGTGACGTTGCAGGCTCCGCGTATGTGTGTAAATTTCATTGTCACTGTTTTGAAGTCCTGTGTGTACACGTACACACGCAAATGCTTTGCCCTTGAGCGGGGTTTGATATTTTTCATGCCTTAAAAAGTTGGTTTCCGAGCAGATTACGCAGATTATAAAACAATGTGGGAGAGGGCATACAGCCTGCATCGCCGATTCAGCTGAATTAACGACTCGGCTACATCAGTGTTGGGGGAATCACAGTGGCTGGTGAATTGTGTTGGTTGTTTAAATGGATCTCCTATGGTCTGGACTGATTCCTGCGATGCCTTGACATTGTGTGTTGAAAAACGACCAGTTAGCTCCATCGTTGGGTTCAGTGTTCGATCGAATGATTGAGCGTGTGTTCGAAGAGTAAGCTATTATGATACTCTCTCTCTCCTCTCTCTCTCTCTCTCTCTCTCTCTCTCTCTCTCTCTCTCTCTCTCTCTCACTCTCTCTCTCTCGTGTGTGTGTGTGTGTGTGTGTGTGTGTGTGTGTGTGGGGGGGGGGGGGGAGGAGAGGGAGGCGTACGAGAAAGCACTGACGCACGTGTCCTCTCTCTCTCTCTCTCTCTCTCTCTCTCTCTCTCTCTCTCATCTATCTCGTCGTGTGTGTGTGTGTAAAGGGAAGAGGAGAAAGAAGGGGCGTACAAGAAAGCGCTGGCGCGTGCGCGCGTGTATGTGTGTACGCGCCCGCGTGCGTATGTATGTGTTGGTGGGAGGGAGGGAAAAGCGGGGCGCACGGGAGTTCACTGGCTAATGTATACTTTATGTCCATGTGGCGCACGAGCGTATTGCCTTCAAACCTTTTTCTTTGTGAGTAGCTCACGGTGGTTGTTGGGTTGTTTGCATGGATTTGTCTTTTTTCCTGTATCGTCTTCAGTGCCATCTCAGTGGCAGGTTCTCCCACGCCGGCGACGGCATTCCGGTTTCCTCCCGCACACACGCGCAGCCACGCCTAGAATACATCCTTCCA
>JADBJO010007816.1:67500-75000 GCA_016801955.1 Conus betulinus
AACATCAAAGTAAGGAAATATATTATAAATATGAAAACTCTTCACTAGCTGCATGAGAGAACCATCGTAATCCCTCTTGAAGGCAGATCTATTTGTATTGATGCTCCTAGGCCTTTAGTCCGCTGGATCGGACTCATCAGGGAGACACAGCTGATTGTTTCTGCTGCTGAGGGTTGTTGGCCTGCGCTTGTTTTTCCCCTACTATAAGATTGTTCGTCTTTGTAAACCCCGCAGTGGGTTTTAGGTGTTGTGATCTGTTAAGGAACATCTGTTCAATATGTCTAACCAAGTTTGGGTCATTGTGACTTCGTTTCAAGCCTATTATTTAAACACTCAGACACTAACGTCAAAATGACAGGTGGCCCTTAACTTTTTTGCCAGTAGTATAGTAGCTTATGCAGTCTTGATAACTACACCACGTCGACGAACTTGGTGTCCCGTGTTCCTCGCACTATGTTATCCTACCCTTCCTGGTCCCCCCCCCCCCCCCCCCCCCCAACCCCTCCCGATTCTCGTCCCCCACCCCCCGTCCTCCACATGTATTCCTACACCCTACCCCCCCCCCCCCCCCCCCCCCTCCCCCGCCATTCCTCTCTCTCTCTCTCTGTTTTTTCTTGATTCTCATCTTCTACCCTATCCCTCCACATATATTCCTCTCTCTCTCTCTCTCTCTCTCTCTCTCTCTCTCTCTCTCATCCTAAGAAGTGATAAAGAACCCCCTCATTCGCTTACTTTTTTATGGTGTTGTAAGAACTTTCTTATTCGCTTACTTTTTGTGGTGTTGGGAGGGGATTGCTTTGTTTTGTTTTGTTTTGTTTTGTTTTGTTTGTTTTGTTTTTGTTTTGATTGATGGATTGATGAGGTGTGTTTGTGTGTGTGTGTATGTGGGTGTGTGTGTGTGTGTGTGTGTGTGTGTGTGTGTGTGTGTGTGTGTCTTCTATATCATCTTGTGTGACTGATTGTTTGATCGATTGATTGATCAGTTTAGTGGATTGATTGATTGATTGATCGACTGTCTTCTGTATCATCCCTTCTGTCCTATTAATGATGGATTGAGTAGCTGGTTGGCAGATGGATGGATGAATGGATGGATTCATTGATTAGTTATTGGTTCGGTATTTGGTTGAGTAATCTATTGGTTCGGTGTTTGTTTGATTTTTTTTTTTTTTTTTTTTTTTTTTTGCTTGACGCAGTGAGTGACTGATCTACCGATTTATTGATTGGTTGATTGCTTGATTTCTTCATCATCTCTTTTGATCGCTTACATGCTGTATTAACTGATAAAGTGATCGGTTGGTTGATTGATTAATTGCTAATTGGTCGATTGATTAATTAGCTGGCTAGCTGATTGGTTAATTAGCTGGCTAGCTGGTTTCTCGGTGATTGGGTTAATAATTGACAGACTTGTTGATTGATTCATCGATTGACTGATTCATTGGCTGGTCGTTTTTTTGATCGGTTGACTCATCGGGTGACTTGCTGACTGATCGAGTGATCGACTGCTTGATTCATTGGCTGGCTGGTTTTTTTTTCCCCCTTTGGTTGACCGAATGAGCGAGTATCTGACTGATCGAATGATTGATTAACTGATTGATTGACTGCCAGCCTTCTTCCACACTTTTCTTTCCACTGGGGTACACGTGTTGATGTACATGTACGACGGATTATTAGCGGCACTGGGCCCACAGTGGCAGCCATTCCTGTGGTGGAAATGTTACCTGCCCACAGTGCATCTGGTACGTGTATTTTCTCTGTGTGTGCGTGCGTGCGTGCGTGCGTGCGTGCGTGTGTGTGTGTGTGTGTGTGTGTGTGTGTGTGTGTGTGTGTGTGTGTGTGTGTGTGTGTGTGTTGTGTGTGTGTGTGTGTGTGTGTGTGTGTGTGTGTGTGTGTGTGTGTGTGTGTGTGTGTGTGCGTGCGTGTGTGCGCGCGCGTGAGCACGCACGCGATGTACATGTACCATAGTGGTTTTGACGGCTCCTGGATCTCTTTGGCAGCCCTATCTATACTAGGAACGTTATCTAACCAAGTTCCAGAGAGTTGTAGCAGTGTGTTTACTGAGGAGGTGGAGAGGGTGATGGATGGATTGGTATCGATAGGGGGAGGAGGGGGCATGTTCTTGTGAGTGAGAGTATGGCGTCTGAAGATAGTGATGGTAGAAGGAGGGGGGAAAACGTCAGGAAGAGGAGGGGGGGGGGAGGGGGAGTGGGGAGGACGGGAGGACAGGGGTGGGTGCAAGAGGCAGAAAGGAGAAAGATGACAGGGAGTGGTGGGAGAAAACAAGCGACCTTGAGGAGGAGGGGTTGAGGGAAGGGTGGTGTGTGTGTGTGTGGTGTGTGTGTGTGTGTGTGTGTGAGTGTGTGAAGACATGAGGTGTAAAGTCGAACAAGGTGAAAGGCTTGGGATGTAGCAGAGGGCGTCATCCCGATTCGTCTGTTCGCGATTCGTTGATTTCGGAATTCAGTGGTAATCCCGATAAGTCTGTTTCCAGTTCGCCAACGTACTCGATAACACGCCCTGTTCTTCTTTACAACACAGAAAAGAGAGAGAGAGAAAAGGGGGGGGGGAATGATAAGAAAAAGAAAACAATGATTCAAAACCAACACACCTTACTCGCTGCATGCACGTGTAGGCCCCTACTCAATTCCGCGCGTGCCTGTCCGGCTGCATTCGAGGGCTGAACTTGTAAGTTTGGGGCATAATCGTGAAGGAGATTTGGTACGATACAACTTGATTACCTCCCTTGTCCACATGGCAGCCCAGCAACTCTCTCCCGCGTTTTTAACATCGAAGCAGCCCTGCCACGGACGCCTTTTTGGAAGAAGGGTACTTCTATGATTACCACAATGGAAGGTCTTCCACGACGTGGATCATCTGCAAAGGGAGACGGTCTTACTCTCCTAATTTCTGCTGACCATTTCTTAACAGCGTATAAGAAGGTGCTTGCTTCCTTATCGTTAGTTTGGGTTTTGTTGTTGTTGTTGTTGTTGTTTTTGTTGTTGTTGTTTTTTGGGGGGGTGGAGGGGGTTTGTTCTGTTTTTTCATCATGATTGGCCTACGTGCTTTAATACTTTTGTCCACATTAAATGTTGGATCATTGTCCGATACTCTCTAGGCCTTTCCATTTTTGCCGCAAATTGCGATGGTAGGCCAAACATCGATTACACACAAACAACTGTGGTGTTGATACAAGTTTTACTCATACGCATCTTGAGAGAGAGAGAGAGAGAGAGAGAGAGAGAGAGAGAGAGAGAGAGAGAGAGAGAGTTTGGTTGAACCAAGTTATTCTACTTCTTGGATAGCCCGCAAACTCTCTGGACAGCTCTTGTCTGTCTGTCTGAATATTAGGTGCATTATGATCTTGCTCATGTCCATAAGTTTTGGAGTAAAAAAAAAAAAAAGAAGAAAAGGGAAAAAAAAAAAAAACTCTGTCCCAATTGACATAGTTTTCAGCTTCGCCAAACGCTTAATTATTGCGTCTATGTACATGCATCGTTGTTACGTTGGCGATCAATCCCGCTCTCAGCATTCGGGGTTAATTCTCAGTTCTTTCTCCACCGATGGAGGGCTAAAGATCTGCCAAAAACATTTTCAGTCAGACTGGTGTACTGTCCTTCAAAACTGGTGTTTGTCCTAATGCTGTCAATGCCCATGTTGTAACAGGACATGTACGTCACAGAGATGAAAGTTTGAAGAAGGGGAGGAGGAGGGGATTATTGAGGAAATGAGGGAAGGTTGAAAGCAGAGGGAAATTTTTTTTTTTCTCTGTCGCATCTTCCATGCTCCTATAGTGGCATCACTCCTGCGCATGCCGCTCTTTCCGGACACCCCAGTACAAAGGCATTTTCCTTCAGTCATATCCGCAGCAGTGCGATCTGCGGGGAAGAGTGTATTTAAGGTCGTCGGGAGAAAACTGATGTAGAAGACACTGCACTGTTGCCGAGTCATCACTTTGTTGCTGTTCAGGAGAGAGAGAAAGGCGGGAAGAGGATGGAAGGAGGAGGTGGGGAGAGCTGTACGGATACGGATATATTCATTGTAGGCCATGGACCTAATGAAGCTGATGGATTGAATATGAGTAAATTACAACTATCACATACATACAGAATGGTTTGAATAACCAAGAACACATTGCGTTGTGGAATTTGGGGGCCGTAAGGCAAAACTCCTTAGCAAACACGCTTTTTAAATGGAAAGATTAGATTAGAATGTACACAAAGGGTGTGCGTCGAGGCAGAACACTACATTTGTCCATAAAACGAACTTTACTTTCTTACGTGAAGGCGAAAAAGTCAGCAGGCAAGGATGTAAAGATGGCGGTAGGAGTAGGGAGGTAGAGTGTGGGGGCCCGGGGGGTGGGTTGGAGAGAGTAGGGTGCGAAAATGGAGGAACCAATTGAAGTGTAGTAGGGATCGGGAGAGCCGGAGGAAAAGAGGAAGACGACGGGGAGGTGTGGAGGCCAGGGGCCGAGGTCAGTCAGGTTAGATGGGAGGGAGGGCCGCGGGGGTGTGTGTGTGTGGTGTGTGTGTGTGTGTGTGTAAAGGGGGCGGGGGTAAGGTGAAAGTAAAGGTCGGCTGAAGCTTTCAAGGTGAACCAAAACAAACTGCAAAGTCGACTGTCGCCGTTTTGTTTGCGTTTCCATTTGTACCATTCCCACGAACCTTCCCTTCTCTCTCGTGTCCTCGACCGACTCATGTCTACAGTATTTTTGTTTTGTTTGGTTCTTTAAAAACTTACATGTACAACTGCGGCATTCGATTGTGTAAGCGTGTGGGCGGCCTTACAGACGGCGCACGAGTGAGTGAGCGAGTGTGTGTGTTACATTCAAGGTTAATGCCCTGTCGTGATAGGTAAACGGGGGGACAACCAGTCGGAAGAATAGGAGAGGGAAAACGCAATCTTACACCACCAAAATAACAACATACATATTAAGACTGGAAGTGCTATTAGTGTTGGTTGTTACTAGGGTTCGAATTCAGAACATTTGACGGACAACACGGTGCTCTGACCGTATGAACCATCTAGTAACACAGATACCGTGTGGGCATGAATTTTTTTTTTTTTTTAACTCACCTTGTGTTGATGAAGAAATTATTTCTATTATTATTGCTGTTGTTGTTGTTGTTGTTAGCATTGTTGCTGTTGCTGTATTATTATTTTCATTATCATCAGAGCTATTCATACTATTATCATGTATCATCATCATTGTAATTTTGTACTTTTCCCAGACGCGGTTTGTCATCGTGGTGATCCACACTGTCACCAACGTGAAGTGTGGCATTTCCCAGAGGATTTAACTGGGGCCTGGCTATCTACGGCGCCTCGCTCGTCGCCCTTCTCGCCAATTATTACCGCCACGCATATTCCCACCTATCCTCGCCGAAGCGAACAACTGGACCGTTCGAACAGAACAGTGTCTGTGACAACAGATATGAACATGATCGTCGGTTGCAAGACCGTTTTAGACTGTTGTTTAGTATATCAAAGTTTTAGTTTTGTATTTATAACGCCTTTACACAAGTGATATGGACTTCGCTCACGCGCGCGCGCGTGTATGTGTGTGTGTGTGTGTGTGTGTGTGTGTGTGTGTGTGTGTGTGTGTGTGTGTGTGTGATTGTGTGCATGCGTGCATGCGTGCATGCGTGCGTGCGTGCGTGCGTGTGTGTGTGTGTGTGTGTGTGTGTGTGAGCGACTGTACATGTCCTTTTGAGAGTGATCAACATAACGAGAGATGGAATTACGATAACGAATGTTATTCACTCTCGCCTTTTACTCGTGTTCTCGGACAGACGTGAAGCAAAACAAATGATCAACATAACCAGAGATGGAATTACGATAACGAATGATATTCACTCTCGCCTTTTACTCGTGTTCTCAGACAGACGTGAAGCAAAACAAACTGAAAAATGATTACCTTGTGTTCTGTTCAGACAGTACATCACAGTCATGCATGCACATGCCAGAACTCACATGATGAGCCATGACTATTGCCGCAATGATTATTTGTGTGCATTCTGTGTACGTGTGATAGCTAACATATGCTGTGCAAGTGACAGAGTTGTTATTTCAAGGCATTCTTTTTCTTATCTTATTTTCCATTTATGTTTACAATAAAGTGAAACTGCTCTTTTTTCTTTTTGTCTTGTACAGGGTTTTTTTCTCTCTCCAGTTTAAGCCTACCTTGCAATTAGCCTTCTGTAATTAAAATGCTGAGTAAAATTCCTTTGATGGGGAACAAACTATTAAAGGGCACTCGCTGGAAAAATTGGATCTCCATCAAAGTTTAACGGTTTTCCTAACTTCAGTCAAATGCTTCCCGAATCCATCGTTTATTTTAACATACACCTTAGAGTTTGCTGTCACTACGATGTAAAATGTACAATGCGAAAGGAAAGTATGAACAGGCCAATACAAGTTGCACAGAATGCTTCAATTCTAAACAGCATCCTACTATGACTGAAATGTGTACAATAACCCTTCTGTCCGCCGGTCATAGATGTTATTCCAGTGCGTCGACATCCATCACCAGCCAGCCCCCTTTCTCCTCCACCCCTTCTCTCTCTGTCTGTCTGTCTGTCTGTCTGTCTCTCTCTCTCTCTCTCTCTCTCTCTCTCTCTCTTCTTTACCTTATCAGGTTTTAGCTCATTTTTCGAGGTCGATCTTCACCTCCTCTTCCCCTCTTTCACCTCACTCCCTCCCCTCTGTCTGTCTGTCTTGTCCATCTCTGTTCCAACCTGTCAGGGTGATAAGACCTTTCGGTTTTACGTCATGTGCCACCTGCATGTGAACATGCCAACAACTGTAGAAAACGTGACGTAACTCAGACGCGATTCGACACCATCTGCCCCGTGCCATACGCAATCAGTCTTGCATTGCAGAGTATGTCGTTGTTGCTACTCCCCCCCCCCCCCCCCCCCCCCCCCCCCCCCACACACACACACACACACACACACACACACACACACACCCCTGTCTGTTAGTTTACGTCAATTGAGGATTGATATGAGTCCACCCACCCACCCCCCCTCTCCTACACACACACACACACACACACACCTTCCATTCGCTCTCCTCACCCCATCCCCCCTTACCAGTGGGGGTAGTTGTGCATTATGCACACATACTCGGGAACTTCAGTGGGCCGGAGCTCATCACTTCCTTTCACATGTGTGACTCTTGTGGCGCTCCGCGTAAACTTTCTGAAACACGTACGAAAATGCCGAATTAAAAACAAAAAATATCTCTCGTGCAAATGTTACAGAAAACACGGGGGGGGGGGGGGGGGGGGGGGGGGGGGGGGGGGGATAAATGATCCGGATTCTCACCAAAATCAGTTTGGGTTGGTTCTTGGGCCACAGTCCGTATGTCCACCCCATGATTAAAATCGGTTCAGTTGTTTTTGTGTGATCTTGCTGAACCCAACAGATGCGTGCTGAAAACAAATCACTGCCACCATGGTGGCGGAGATACACGAACTCAAACTACCACGAATTTACACAAGAT
>JADBJO010007816.1:77500-90000 GCA_016801955.1 Conus betulinus
TAGCATTACCCCACTGATGAACACACACACACACACACACACACACACACACACACACCCTGACCGAGTGTGAAGGTATAGTAAAGGACCTTCTCACTGATAAAACTGGACCTGTCCCGTGATATGGAATTTGGCAGGGTTCACCGATTCAGTTCTAAACCTCGTTCCCCCGTGATTGCCAGATGCGTGTTTTACAATCCGAAGATAGATGTGTTAAAGGCAAAGGGCAAGCTCCGGGGGAGTCGGATTTTCATTGGTGTAGACTTTTCTAGTCGTGTCAGGAGGAGGTTGACTCCACACCTAAAAAACGGCTCGTAGTGAAGGTAAACGAACAACAATGCTATCCGATCACCTCCTGATAGATGGCAAACAGTATTTTGTCAATTCCATTGACAAGCTTGTGGAGATGAAATGGGACGTTGGTCGGCCCAAAGACACTCTTTGTGATCTTTTAACAGAGGGAACAAACCTAAAGAGTGCACCGGTTTTGCTGTCACAGTGTAACGAGTATGACACAAAACTTGCACGTGCTAATCGGAAAACGGTAGACCAGGTTCGCTGCGCCAGCGATTCAGCCACCGATCGAACTGAATATGTGTATGTAAACACTGAGCGTTTGCAGGTTGATGTGTGTCAGTCGGCGTGTATGACGCGTTTCATGACGGCACGTGAAGTGCTTTCCCCATGTTTGCTGACAGTGATAATCCAAATCGTTCCACTGAAAATAAAAATTCTAAATCCTTTTCTTTTCTTCACTGGAATGTGAATGGTTTACTGACAAAATTACACGAGAAAGATTTTGTCTCTTTTGCTTGTTCTTTTGATTTTATGTTTCGACGAAACGTTCGAGGAAGGTTTTCAGTCATCTGTATTTGTTGGTTACAAGACGTTTTGCAAACCTGCCATGAAACTTACAGCCCGTGGAAGACGTTCTGGTGGTCTGTTATGTCTTGTTAAACACGAGATCTGCTCATTCATCGAGTCATTACGTATTAAGTCTGATAACTGTCTTGTCTTCATTATTGATAAATCTTTGTTTTGTGCAAATAAAAACATCCTGTATATATGTGCTTACGTACCACCGGTAGATTCACTTACTATACACATTTTGACATTGAAAATGGAATAAGTATGCTCGAAGAATATGTGAGTGGCTGTGTACTTACACTTGATGATGTTTATATTTTGAGAAGTGGTGATTTAAACAGTCGGACTGCAAACTTTTTGCATGATTTACAAGATGATGCTTTTGCCTTTTGATAAGCAATATGTAAGTAGCCCTTTATGTACAAACAGGAATTCCGAAGATAATGTATTCAATAATTATAAGAAACTATTGATCAATATGTGCACCGTTTGAATTTATGTGTTTTGAATGGTATGTGTCAAGAAGATCTAAACGGCCGCTACACATACATCTCTGAGAGGAGGCAATAGTGTAAACGAGTACACTTTATAGTGTAACGAGATATGTTTTTAAGGTTTTTGAATGATTCTAAATTGCAAGTATTAGAAAGGATCGAATCAGACCATACTTCAGTATTCCAAAGGAATGCATGAACAATGCAAGAAGGTATGTTTCTAACTGTCTTATTGAAAAGTATGTTCGGAATCAGACACGTGCCAATGTATTTTAGCGATATACTTTGCTCCCCTGTCATTCAGCAGAGTTGAAATGGCGATCAGTGTAATTGATGTGAATATAAATGAAGGTTTGCATGTATTTGACAGTTGCTTGAAAGATGCAGCTTAATGCATGAAAAAAAAAACAGATTAGTATCAGCATAAAACATGATCATGATGATCACTGGTATGATGCAGAGTGTCAATATGGTAAAAGGAAGGTTCGCTATTTGTTAAGTAGATATCATTGCACATTCTCCCACCAGATCATGTCTTTTACTCTAATGCCAGACGTAACTATAAAGAACTTTGAAAACAAAACGTAAACAGTTTAATCGTGAAATGTTGGAAGACTGGTATCCTCTGTAAATGACCAGAAGGGATTTTCGGATTCAATGCGCAGAATTCACAATAAAAGTAAACAAACTTCTAGCATCATTATTTTAGAAAGTTGGTTTCAGCATTTTCAGAAACTGCTTGAAATAAAGTAGATATCCATAGTACTATGGATGAGGAAGGTGAAGAGATAACAATGGCTACAACAATACTGATGATAACAGTAATACCAGTGACGATGCATTAAATCGTCCAATTTCAAGAGACGAGATCCTGCTGGCTCTAAAGAAATTAAAGAATTGTAAAACCGGTGAAATGAATGTTAATAATGCATGTAAGTCTGATTTGTTGTTAAGTTTTGTCACAAAGTTTTGTAATGCTCTGTTTGACAGAGGTGTGTTTCCAGAGCTGTAGACTGAATCTATTGTTCTCCCTTATAGAAGAAAGGTGATGTTGATAATCCAAATAATTATAAATGATTATAGAGGTATTTCCTTGTGTAACATTTGTAGTGAACTATATAGTACTGTTATGAACAGAAGATTGCAGGACTGGATAGAAGAAAAGAACCTCACTGGTAAATGCCAGTCTGGATTTATGCGTAACTATTCTACATAAACGCACGACTGGAATTAAGCAAGGGATGTATGTAGTCCTGTATTGTTTTCCTTACTCTAATGGCATTTGTGCACAAATAGTTTTGTTTGAATCGTAAAATTGTATGTTGCATTTATTGATTTTGAAAAAAAAGCCTTTGATTCTGTTAACATAAGTATTTTATGGAATATTTTGTTCAAAATTTGAATAAGAAGAAATTTATATAAATGTGTCATGAGTATGTATGACTCTGTAAAAGCTAGAGTGAGAAGTGGTGGGTCTTTGACTGACTACATAAACGCACGACTGGAATTAAGCAAGGTGATATGTAGTCCTGTATTGTTTTCCTTACTTATCAATGAATTGACATCAGAGGTTATTAATTCTGGACGACATCGCGCAATATTTTCCTTGAGATTTTCATTCTTCTCTTAGCTGATGATGTTGCATTAATGTCTGAAACTATAACTGGTTTTTACAAACCCAGCTGAACAGTGTGGAAATGCTTCTTCTTCTACATCGCACTTAAAGATAAACACAAATAAAAGTAATATATTATGTTTAGAGAAAGGGTAGTTATCTTGCCGCCGGAGAAAGGTGGACATATAATGGAGTCAGTGTGCCTGTGGTGAATGCTTGTAAGTATCTTGGTATTTACTTTTCTACACGCTTAAGCTTTACCTTTGCTTGTAAAGATTTTGCAAGTGCAGCTAAATATGCGTTATTGTGTACTTTGAGGAAATTAAGACTGCGAGATAATGGATCTCTGTGTTTGCTTTTTAAAATTATTTGATATCCAAATTCAACCAGTGTTACAATATGGTGCTGAGCTATGGGGTTTGAATCTCTGCTGCTGTGCATATTGATAAACTTCATTTGTATGCTTTGAAGAAATTTCTTGGCATTTCAATGAAAACACCGAATGATTGGTATATGGTGGTGAGACTAATAGATATCCTATTTATTTAATTTCAATGGTTAAATGTATTCGTTACTGGTTAAGGATAAACAAATGGAACCACACAGACTGCCTTATAATAAATATTATTATGATGCTCGCAGAGTTGGATGCCAGAGGTAAGAAAAACTGATTACGAATGTAAGGCTGAAACTGTATGAATACGGCTGAGGTTTTGTATGGGAGAATCAGGGGGTGTCGGTGATACAATGCTTTCATTCGTGTTTTTCGGCAAACACTGATCAATTGCAGTTGGCAAAGATGCAACTCACTTGTTGAAGATAGCAGTAGATTTGATATTTACAGAATGTTACATCCTATGCATTGTGTGTACCGAAGTATTTGTCCATGGATATTGATAGACATTTGAAAATATGACCATGTTCAGATTTGGTATTTCGGATGTCTATGCACATTCTCAGCGTTACTGCAATTTAAACGATCGTGTAAGTACTTGTCCATTTTGTCAGGAATCACAAGAAAATGAAGTTTATTTTGTCCTTTATTGTCCTTAATTAAGTGATCTTAGACAACAGCGTGTTTCAGCTAAATACTTTAGACATCCTTCATTCTTCAAACTGATTTTGTAAATGACGTCGACAAATGATAAAACAGTGAAACAGCTGGCTGCGTATTTGTACAGAGGATTTAAACGAAGAAATTCTGTACATCCTAGTTTGTTAAACCTTCCCGATTTGTATTGGAATATGCAAGACTATTTTTGATAGTGGATTATGCAACGTTATTTTACGTGCATCCCCCCTCTAAGGGCCAAAGCCTTTACGAATAAATATTTTTGTCTTGTGTCTCTCTCTCTCTCTCTCTCTCTCTCTCTCTCTCTCTCTCTCTCTCTCTCTCTCTCTCTAACTGCATTTGAAATTGATGTTCCAACAACAGTTTATTAGTATTTCCGATGTGGTAATATGAGTAACGTGCATGTCTGTATGGTCGAAGTTGTAATTTTCCTCGTTGTATGCTATATTTCTCCTTTTTTTTTCATTAGTGCAGGATGTACAAAAAAAGAAAAAAAAAAAAAAGCTTGACAGCTTATTTTTCAACCTCAATAAAGATCATTTTTACTTCAGATGACGTCACACACACACACACACACACACACACACACACACACACACACACACACACACACACACACACACACACACACACACACACACACACACACACGCACACACACACACACACACACACACACACACACACAGCGCAGTAGCCGGTAAGGGGAGATGAAGGGACGTTAATCAGGATGTGAAGAGAGTAGTTTTGTGAGAGGATTTGATAAAATTACAGAGCATCGGAACTGGGGAGTGAGAGAGGGAGTTTGTTCCAGGATGGGGCCTGGGGAAAAAAATGAATGTTGGCCAGCGGTCTTGGTGCGGAAAGCGAAGGATGCGGTGGATATATAAGCATCAGGTAAGGCGTGAGACTGTCGTGATGGAGTGTAGAGATGAAGAAGATCAGCAAGGTAGAAAGGAAGCAAACCGTTCAGGAACTGAAAGCCCTGAAGAGTAAGCATACAGTCAATTTGTTTTTCAATGGGGAGCCAGTGAAGAGAGAGGAGAAAGGGGGTGACTTGAGTGGATTTACAGCATCTGAAGATTAGTCGAACAACATTGCTTTGCACTTTTTGAAGACGGAGGAAACGATTCGGCGGACAGCCGGCAAAGAGAGACTTACAGTAATCCAGCCTCGAGAAACAGAAAGCAGAAATGAGTTTTGATGGCATCCTCAGAGAGAAGATGGCGAACAGAAGCAATGCGGTGAAGTTCCAAGAAGCAAGCACAACAGGAGGAAACATGATACGCCTATTGAAGAGAGTTTGGTCAAGTGTAAAGCCTAGATTGTGCATAGTCGTACAGGTCTGAATGAGGCAGGTTTCTAATTGGACGGAACTGGGGAAGTCAGTCTGTGGACAGAAGTCTTTTGATCGGAGTGAAAATCAGTTTACTTTTGTCACTGTTCAGCTAAACTTTGTTTATTCTTATGTTATGCTTTATTTTCTAAGATATAAAACTGTGTACGATGGAACACAGAGGGAACCTGCAAAATATCGTCAGACATGTAAAGTTGATTGTTATCGAAAAAAAAACGGAAGCCAAAAAAAAAAAAAAAACTATAATGGGCAATAATGTCAGAGATAGTGTGTATAAAGGACAAAAAGAATAGGGCCCTACACGGATCCCTGACGGATTCCATACTGCAAGGCAGTTTGGTGAGAAGAAAAAACCATTAAAGGAAACAGTGTGTGTGCGACCAGAGAGATATGACGGAAACTACGAAAAACAGAATTATGATGTGCCAAAAGTATAGTGAAGACGAGACAGAAGCGTACCATGTACCATGATCGATAATATGAAAAGCGGCAGATAAATCCAGGATAAACAGCGCAAATATTTGACCGTCGTCAATATCTTTGAGGACATCACTGACTAGAACAATATAGTACAGCAGACTGCAGAGAACAGAACAAGTTGTGTTGTGACGTAGGTGTCACATAGTTGAAAAGGACGATCTTTTCAATGATTGCAGGTAGAAAGGAGAATCTGGGATAGCTTTTTCAAGTTTTCGGCATCTAGGGAGGGTTTTTGTTTTAGTAGAGATCTGACGATAACGATTTAGACTACAGAGGAGAAATAAGCTGAGCTGAGGGATTCTTTTACAATACAGTTACGACATCCATTATCATATTTATTCTTTACGAGGGAATACAGGCGTCTGCTTTTTATGTGTATATGGTTATGGTAATTGGTATACAACTTAAGAAGCTGTCATATTTGAAAATGTGTATATAGCTATGGTATGCAAACTTACAGAAGCTGTCAGTCTTTCGTACTTGAAAATGTGTATATAACTATGGTATGCAAACTTACAGAAGCTATCATTCTTGAAAATGCGTATATAGCTATGGTAATTGGTATACAAACTTACAGAAGTTATCGCACTTACGAACGCGTTGCGAAATTGCTCGTCTCAGTCCAAAAAACAAAACAATGTCAACTTTTTTTTTTTTCATTCTTCCTTGAAATAGGCATTCTTCAGTAGAAGCATGGTAAAACACACCAAATGATCCGCGTTGTTGTTAAAAAGAAACTCACATTCTGGGATGGATACATTCATAACATATTCATGACGGTGCTGTCGGTAGTAAATATGATTGCCGATCGGGGACGAAGGGGTGGGGGTGGGTGGGGGGTGGGAGGGGGGGGCTGGGCTGAGAGTCAGAGTCTCATAATTACAAGCTGGACAGTTTGAAATCACTTGCTGGACCTTTCATCTGCTGGAGATTAGGGACAGACAGGGGCGGTGAACCACATTTCACTCTGTCACGTTTCGCCCAGTCACGTTTTGCTCAGTTAAGTTTCGGACAATCACGTCTCACCCAATCATGATTAGCCTTATGGCGTTTCACCCGGTTCAATGCGTTTTTTAAACCACGTTACTGAATTTGTTATGCTGTACGTGCATCCGTGATCGGAAGACGAACTTGGTTGTGGACGTGAAGAGGAGAGGGGTAGGGGATGATCGTGTGTGTGTGTGTGTGTGTGTGTGTGTGTGTGTGTGTGTGTGTGTGTGTGTGTGTGTGTGTGTGTGTGTGTGTATGGAGGGGGGGTGGGTGGGGTGCGGGAGTGATGGAGGGGGGGGGGGGCCCCGGGAGTGATCCTGGAGGGAAAGAGGAGCCCTTATCTTCCCCCACACCCCTCCCCCCCCCAACTTCCCCACCTCTCTCCCACCCTACCTCACCCCACCCACCTCTCTCTCTCTCTCTCTCTCGTTTTTCTTGTCTTTAACTTAATCATGGTTCAGTATTTGGGTGACACATTACCCTTGGGACTTGTCAAGGTCCCGCATGGGAACGCGGTCAATGACACCGAGAATTAAAGATCGGGCTAAACGTGATAGTGCAAAACGTGCTGTATACGTAAAGGAGAACTAAGAAGAGAACAGCGCAGGGTCGAGGGTTATTTATATTCTATGTTGAAAAATCAAGGTCCACAAAGAGAGCTCTTGTTGTGTTCTTGAAGGCATGCCTTTTTCATTGCCGGATCGTTTTACTTGAGAGGTGGAGGGAGAGGGGGGGGGGGGGGGGGGGGGATTCCATGAGGGAAGGAGGGAAGGAGGGGGAGGGGTCCTCTCTCAAAATATTGTTAAAGCGAGGAGAGGCGGGAGGGAGGGGCGGGGGACTCACACCTCTTCCAAAATTTTGCAAGAGCTGGGGGATGGGATTGGGTTAGGGAGGGGAGTAGGACTTTTCTCTCCCACATTTTGTAAAGAAGGGGAAGCATTCTCCCAAAATGTGCCAAAGGGGGAGGGGGTGAATACTAATGTTTTTTCTTACATCGGACTGTTCAGTGTCATTTTCTTTTTTGGCCGATATCACAAACAATTTGGGACATAACAGTCTTGCCAGCCGAACAGAGAAAGGAATTAGAAGGGAGGGGGGACGGGGATTCCGTTCCAAATTGGCTCTGGGGGTCCTGCACATGGCGAAAATGTCGCAAACGGGCTCTGGGGGTACTTCACATGACAGAAATGTTCCAAACAGGCTCTGGAGGTTCTTCACAGGGTAGAAATTTCCAAACGGGCTTTGGGAGTCGTTCACATGGCGAAAATGTTCCAAACGGGCTCTGGTGGTCCTTCACGTGGCAAAAACAGTCCAAACAGGTTCTGAGGGTCCTTCACATGGCAAGAATTTTTCAAATGAGCTCCAGGGATCCTTCACATGGCAGAAATGTTCCAAAGGAGTTCTGGGCGTCCTTCACATGTCAAGAATATTCCGAACGAGCTCAAAGGGTCCTTCACATAACGAGAATATTCCAAACGCACTCTAGGGGTCCCTCACATGGCGAGAATATTCCAAATGGGCTCTGGGGGACGCTTCACAGCAAAAGGTTTCAAATGTGTTCTGGTGGTCCTTCACATGGCAAAAATGTTCTAAATACATTTTGGTGGTCCTCACATGGAGAAAATGTTCTAAATACATTATGGTGGTCCTCACATGGAGAAAATGTCTAAATACGTTCTGGTGGTCCTCACATGGAAGAAGTGTTCTAAACACGTTCTGGTGGTCTTCACACAGAGAAAATGTTCTAAATACGTTCTGGTAGTCCTCACATGGAGAAATGTTCTAAATACGTTCTGGTGGTCCTTCACACAGCAAAAATGTTCTAAATACATTCTGGTGGTTCTCACATGGAGAAAGTGTTCTAAATACGTTCTGGTGGTCCTCATACGGCAAAAATGTTCTAAATACGTTCTGGTGGTCCTCACATGGAGAAAATGTTCTAAATATGTTCTGGTGGTCCTCACATGGAAAAAATGTTCTAGATACGTTCTGGTGGTCCTTCACACAGCAAAAATGTTCTAAATACATTCTGGTGGTTCTCACATGGAGAAAATGTTCTAATTACGTTCTGGTAGTCCTCATTCGGGCAAAAATCTTCTGAATACGTTCTGGTGGTCTTCATACGGCAAAAAATGTTCTAAATACGTTCTGGTGGTCCTCGCATGGAGAAAATGTTCAAAATACGTTCTGGCGGTCCTCACACAGCAAAAATGTTCCAAATACGTTCTGGTGGTCCTCACATGGAGAAAATGTTCCAAACGGATTTTGGGGGTCCTTCACATGCCAGAAATGTTCCTAACGGGCTCTTGGGGTCCTTCATGCGGCAGAAATATTTCCAACGGGCTTTTGGGGGCCCGTGACATGGCAGATATGTTCCAAACGGGCTTTTGAGGGTCCTTCACATGGCATAGAAATTATTCCAGACGGATTCTGGGGGTCATTCGCATGGTGAAAATGTTCCAAACGGGATTTGGGGGTCCTTCACATGGCGGAAATGTTCCAAACAGGTTCTGGGAGTTTTTCACATGGTGAAAATGTTCCAAATCCGTCCTGGTGGTCCTTCGCATGGCGAGAAAATTCAAAATGCGTCCTGGGATGAATATGTTCCAAACAGGTTCAAGGAGTCCTTCACGTGGAGGAAGTGTTCTTAATGGGGTTTGAGGGTCCTTCACAAGGCAAAAATGTTCTAAACGGGTTCTGGGTGTCCTTCACGTGGTGAAATATTCCAAACGGGCTTTGGGGGTCCTTCACATGGCAGAAATGTTCCAGACGGGCTCTGGGGGTCTTTCACATGGCAGAAATGTTCCAAACGGGCTCTGGGGTCTTTCACGTGACAAAAATGTTCCAAACGGGCTTTTGTGGTCCTTCACCTGAGAGAAATGCTCCAAACGGGGTTTTGGGGTCATTCACGTGGCAAAAATGTTCCAAAGGGCTTCGGGGGTCATTCACAAGCCAGAAATATTCCAAACGGGTTTTTGTGGTCCTTCACATTGCGAAAATGTTTCCAATGGGCTTTGGGGGTCCTTTACGCGGCAGAAATGTTTCAAAATGGGGTTTGGGGGGTCCTTCACAAGGCGAAAATATTCCAAATGGGTTCTGGGGGTCCTTCACGAGGCAGAAATGTTCCAAATGTGCTCTGGGGGTCCTTCACATGCCAGAAATGTTCCAAACGGGTTGTGGTGGTCCTTCACATAGCAGAAATGTTCCAAACGGGCTCTTGGGTCCTTTACGCGGCAAAAATGTTCCAAACGGGTTGTGGGAGTCCTTTAAATGGCAAAAATGCTCCAAACGGTCTCTCTGGGGTCCTTCATGTAGTGGAAATGTTCCAAACGGGTTCAAGGGTCCTTCAATCGGCAGAAATCTTCCAAACGGGCTTTGGGGGTCCTTCACATGGCGAAAAAAATGTTCCAAACGGGTCTAGATTTTGCCAGTCAAGGTAAGTGTGTGTGTGTGTGGGGGGGGGGGGGGGGGGGGGGGGGGGGGGGGGGGGGGGGTTGGAGGGGGGGGGGGGAGCGTGGGTGTTTGTTTCCGGGCAGTGAAGTGCACAGATACAAAAAGGTCAGATGCACTATGAATACGATTTATTCAGGCACTATCCCAAGGGGTGTCGTAGCAAGACCTGAAACACTTGTTCGAACGTTCTTTTCAAATCATTGTACATACCGGAGATAAAAGCACCAAAAATAACATGTCAATTGTAAATATGTTAAGGTATCAAACCACGTACTGTCATTTCAGTTTCATAGATGTATTAGCCTGGTTGAAAATAGCAGTGCCAATTCTGGACAAGACTGAGATCCATAGAAAGCGACATATATGATTAAATATGAGAGAGAGAGAGAGAGAGAGAGAGAGAGAGAGAGAGAGAGAGAGAGAGAGAGGGGAGGGGAGACAGACAGACAGGGACAGACAGACAGACAGACACAGACAGACACAGACAGAGAGAGAGAGGTCATAAAATTGTAAGGAAAAACAAAATGACGATGTAATAGAACAAAACTAGAAGAAAAAAATATGTAGTTCAGGTGAACGAACAATCACCACTTGATCCATTCCCTGAGAAAAAAAAAAATACAAAGAAACTAATAAAATAAACGAACTCCGACGACGATCCAACAAAGCACTTCTCGATTAGCATAAACCACGACACATTATTTCACACTGAAAAATAAAGAGTGGAAAATTACATGAAAACAGCGATTCACTATATCTGAATGATAGCAACGAGAGGGAGAAGGGTGGGGGAAAGGAGGCGATGCTGGTGGGCGGAAAATATTAGGAAGATCGAGGAGAGGGAGATGGGGAGGTGTGCGGGGGTGGGAGGGGCAGCTGATCAACAGAATTACAAGTAAACAAACGCGGCTAGTTTTTAACCTTTGCCGTAGGCGTACTGCACAGAATGCGCGCAGTCATACTCGATAAGCATTTCAACTAACCAGCCGCTGTGGCGAAGTGGTTTCCGTCGCGAATCCCCGGCTGGGATGTTCGGTTCCCACCAGAGCCATTTGCCTTGACCGGCTCCTACCCAGTGCTGAGTTTGCTACGAGCCAGATGGGAAAGACTTGGGACCGCACGGCTGAGTTTCATCCATCTATGGATGCGTCTCGGAGAGTGTCGCTCAAATATCCTGACCAAGTGTCTGTATCTCTCGGGCCTGGTTTGACGCCGGTTTACATCATGAAAGTTAAACGCAGAGTACCATCCTGCCATTTCTTCTCAGACTTTTCGGGGTTTGCGAATTGGAAGATTGTGGGTTTGAATCCCACCATAACATATTTATGTATGCATTGTGTGTGTGGGTGTGTGTGTGTGTGTGTGTGTGTGTGTGTGTGTGTGCGTGCGTGCGTGCGTGCGTGCGTGCGTGCGAGCGTGTGCGTGCGTGCGTGCGTGCGTGCGTGTGTGTGTGTGTGTGTGTACGTATGCGTGCGTGCGTGCATGCGTGTGCGCGCGCACGTGTGTGTATGTGTGTGTGTGTGTGTGTGTGTGTGTGTGTGTGTGTGTGTGTGTGTGTGTGTGTGTGTGTGAGGATAGTAACTGATTTGTTTTTCAATTCCATATAAGCATCGTGTCTGAGGATTGCAGTATTGTTTTGTTCGTTCAGTATTTTAAGTTTGTTTTTTCTTTTTACACCATCCATTATGGACACAAACATCACTTCAGCTTGTACAAAATAATGTACTTTCAAAACCCATGCTAGGACACATTACTCAATGGGGGTCGACAGCATCGCGAACCGTTCCCAGGCATAAATGATCGTGCATTATCTGTACCGGATTATCTTACACACACACACACACACACACACACACACACACACACACACACACACACACTCTCTCTCTCTCTCTCTCTCTCTCTCTCTCTCTCACCTCACACACACACACACACACACACACACACACACACACACGCACGCACGCACACACGCACACACAATACACACACGCACGCGCGCGCACGCACACACACACACACACACACACACGCGCACACACACACACACACACACACATACACAAAGGAGAGAGAAACAGAGAGTGAGGGGTCTGATGCTGTAACAAAATCTGGAGGACCATAAACATAATGATAAGACTGAAAAACAGGGGCGAACGTCCTTGACACAAG
>JADBJO010007816.1:95000-105945 GCA_016801955.1 Conus betulinus
TCAGTACCTAAGAAATTACGTCAAACTTTAATCTGCGACTAAACACAACTTTCTTTCTCTCTCTCCTCCTCCTCCTTCATCCTCACCGGTGAGTATCAAAGTGCAACGATTACCTGGGCAAGGTTGGTGCTTTGTGCCACAAATGATTCGCATGTACAGTCTAACCTTAATCGACTATTCGACACTTTTACTTGCCCCACATTGTTGATTGAAAAGAATCTGACCCATAGCTGATGGTGAATCTTTGGAGGGGGTCGAAAAAGAAACCCATGAATGAATATTCGGTTTTGGCTGGATGAGAGAGACACCCCAGACATTTGCGGGCCTGTGTTCACGCACATAGCCACGCAGGCATGAGTGCACGGAGAGAGAGAGAGAGAGAGAGAGAGAGAGAGAGAGAGAGAGAGAGAGAGAGAGACAGACAGACAGACAGACGACGAGACCGACAGACAGACAGACAGACAGACCAGACAGAGAGAGATACAGAGAGAGAGAGAGAGAGAGACTGGGGTTAGCGATCAGGTCATTGCCCCATGTTGCGGTGCTCTGTTTCAAGATGTAAGTAGGACTGTAGGTTATCAAGTACATTACTTCCGTGGAGAAAACAAACAAACAAAAGCGCGCGCACACAAGCACAGAGAGAGAAGAAGAAGAAGAAGAAAGAAGAAGGAAAAGAAGGAGGAGGAGGAAGAAGAAGAAGAAAGAAGAAGAAGAACAACAACAACAACAACAACAACAAACAAACAAACAAAAAACAAACAACAAGAAGAGAGAAGAAGAAGAAGAAGAAGAGAGAGGAGGAGAGGAGGAGGAGGAAGAAGAAGAAGGAAGAAGAAGAAGAAGAAGAAGAAGAAAGAAGAAGAAGAAGAAGAAGAAGCTTCGGTGTAATCGGTGCGTTCAGTCAGGGATAGAGATTTGTGTTAAAACTTTATTTCCTGTTTTATGTATTTAGTTCCTGTGTTGTTACTATTGTGTTTAATTTCTTCAACGTGGTTTTCATCCACATCAGAGGTGTCCACTATGGTCCAAACAACACACTGTACATTCTTTATTTCAGTGTGTTTTTCTTCTAGCTCATCCAAGCACATAGACCACTTTCAGAGCTGTCACCACTCACAAAACAGACGTCCACACAATACAATAGCAATTTTTTTTTGTGTTTCCATTTAATGTTTGATTGTGTCCTCTCGGATTATGGCTAAACCCCTATCTCATCCACATCCCACGCCACCCTCTCATTCAAAGAATTTAGCAACAAAATTCCCTCCAGGAGACCTCACACAAATATGGGAGCCTGTTTTGGAGCTCAGCATACACTATTTCGTTGTTGTTGTTGTTTTGTTTTGTTTAATATTTTTCTGGTCGATGCCCCGACCACCTTGAAAAAGAATTAAAGGAACACGGTCACATTAAACCTGCAAGCACCTAGTAAACTTCTAGACTTAGATGGTAACACCGATCAAGGGCTTTGAGCTTGCTGTTTCACTCGTATCACACGTTATCGGTAGGTGGCTGATTTGCTAATATCACATGGTATGCATGTTCCAACGTTCAGGCGAGAGGAGAGACGCGAACGAAAGTTGACCATTAGGCCCATCTTGAAGAAGATGTTGTCGAAGCTGATTGGGGACACGTATAGCATCAAAGTAACCAAAGAACAGAACAGCTTCGTCTGGAACAGTCTTTAGGGGTAGATCATCTGTCTGTGACCCCATCCACAAAAAGAAATGATAGTGCATTGAAGTGGCCACAAAACGGGAAAAATTCATCATTAACTTCATGCTGGTTGGTAAGATTTACTGACTGAGCCTTTCGCCATATCGACAGAAAAAGGGGACAGGAACAGCACTGAATGGTCAAATGGCCACCACTGAGTCAACAGTCCCCACTGAAGGATTACGCGCGCTACTCCTTCAAAGACACGAAGTATCATCTCGTATGCAGTCTGTGTTTTATACTGAAATACAGCATAGGCATGAGGCAAAAGCACATCATTAACTTGTCATTGAATCACGTACAACTGATGGAACAGCTGAAGTACGGCAGAGAACGTTCCGTCCATGCACCATGTGACAAGTCGTTATAGATGTGATTCTGTGGCGAATACGATAACACGTTCGACAGCATCAGGCCCATAGTCACTGCGTAGAAAATTTGTTGGGTTTTCATCGTTGTTTTACTCAACTGACCTTGAATGATGAGGTCTCATAGGGTATGTGAACATCTTTGGGCTGATGATCGGCGTCACTGGGGGGGGGGAAGGACTTTCTTCACTGTTTCAGCACAATGGAATCTAGCTCGGACCTAATGCGCAGCAGTGGTAGCAGAAAAGGTGATTATCCGGTTGGGCTTGTTGTTTGTAGTTTCATCTTTGAAGATGTTGTTTTATAAGAACAGCATTCTCGCATTGTTTCTTGCTTTTCACCACCGCCAGATACGTAAATACTCCGTCATGGTTCACACAACTCCACCCTTTTTCATTCTTGGACTTAGCTGCAACCTTCAAAGTCAGCAGGAAGTTTCTTGGCACGCCAACCACCCTGGCGAAATCAGAGCATTTGTGTGTGTGTGTGTGTGTGTGTGTGTGTGTGTGTGTGTGTGTGTGTGTGTTTCCCTGACCGGCTCCTACCCACAGCTGAGTTTGTTTTGAGCTTAGTTGGGGAGACTGAGACTACACAGTCGAGTTTCGTCGAGCTAATGGATGCATCTTTGATAGCATTGCTCAGATTTCCTGATAAGCTCTGCAGGTGTCTGAATCTCTCGGACCTGGCTGACTTCCTGAATCTATTATGAAAGTAGCGTTGAGTACAGTCCTGTCATGCAGCCTCAGAGCAGAATGGAAATCAGTAGCATCCTCATCCTCATCCTTGTCAATCAGCATACAAAAATGTCTCAAATTCCATGGCCCTTCATGCTCTTTTCTCCATAGTGACCTCAGTTTTGATAACGTATTACGTCTGTGGTACTGGTTTGCGTCTGTCAGTGTTGTATGCATCGGCGAATTCATGGGGAATATAGATGGATGTGATGGCGCCCCCCGGAGGGACAGCTCACTCACTCCGGCTCCACGACGAAGCAATTATTGTCGTCAGTAGAGGGGTTCAGTAGGTGGTGTCCTGTGTATGTCGGATCTGAACAAGCACCACTGAACACCACCAAAGTGACTCGGCAGCAGCAGTGCAGTGTCTCCTCTGGTTGGACACCTCAAGACGACTTGACACTGACAGCTCCATGTGCATTACCGGGGCTGTAGCGGGGCGGGGCAGGCTGTGACTGTGGACAGTTGGCTAGAATGAGCAGTGCGAGTATCATGCTGGTGAAAGTGGCACAGAAGATGCGACAAAGAAAAAAGAAGGAAAGAAAAAGGGAAAATCTGGCCACCTCAACTCTGTTTATAACGTCCACGCGAAAAATGTCTAGAAGTGAAATTTCCTAACTGTCGAAGCCTCCCCCCCCCCCCCCCCTCCCCCCCCATCCCCCCCCCCCCCCCCCCCCCCCCCCCCCCCCCCCCCCCCCCCCCCCCCCGCCATACCTCTCCCCCCCCCCCCCCCCCACCCCACCCCCCCCGCCCCCCCCCCGCCTATCTAGCATTCCTTTTCTCTCCCTCGTCTTCCTTTTCTCAGTACTTTTGAAGTGGCTTCTTCCTTACATCAGTACGCACTTGAAGTCACACACACACACACACACACACACACACACACACACACACACACCACACCTCTCTGCTCCCCACACAACGCTCAAACGTCACAGGAAATTTACATTACAGCCAACGTCAGTGACTGCGGAGTGATGAAGCCTACGTCACACAGAGCGGAACACACACACACACACACACACACACACACACACACACACACACGCGCTTCCTACGCATAACGTCATCTATACAGACTATTTACTACTTCCTCCGAAGGTTTTCTCCATACAGTTCCATGACCCACCACTCTCCCTCCCCCTTCTCCCCCACTCCCAGTACAGTGATGACATCAATTTGGTGCAATATGCACACCATTTTTTGCCCACGTCGAAGTGTATCAGTCGCACATATCCTGCACGCGTCTCGCCGTGTTATTCATGAACTGATTGGTGTTCGCCACTCTCAGTCAAAACAATAGACATGTTTTCACGGACCTACACCACTCATCATTTACATTGCAACTATGAACAGGCTCTCCGATCACTTTTGCGCCTGTTTGGTTGCCTCACTCGGTCCTACTTTTAAACTTGACAGTCCCCATCTGTTGACACCCTGTCACACCAGCTCGGTGACGTGGTGCGGCATGTAGAAAGGTTGAATGGAAGCCCTATCTGATGAGTCACACACACGCACACACACACACACACACACACACACACACGCCGGATTGGCTATCCAGCTCAACAAAATCCGGATTAGATTTACCTGACTTCTTACGGCCGAATCGCATCCGCGTACAGCCTAGAATGGCGGTGCTCCAGTTGGAAAGGCGGCGTCAACTCGGAGGAAATGTTGCACGATACGAGACATTCGTTCGGCTGTCTATGGTCAAAGAGCAGTTTGGAGGTTTCAGTTTAAGCGTGCACAACAAGTTACTCGAACAGATCAACCTCCTCTGGCAGCGAACAGACTTCACTCTCACTAAGTTTTGGTTTTCTCGATTGGGTTTCAGTTCCATTTTGTAGACTGGCAACAGCAATGTCAGGGAGGAGACTAAACTCTGATGTAATGAATACGTCATGTAATTTAATATTGCTTTAAACGCAAGTTCTGTGTAAAACGAAATGACGTCAAAATGAATGAATGTATTTCGTCACTACAAACAAAATTCAAGACATGTACATGAATGTGTGTGTACTTCCCTTTGATTTAGAGTTCTTGTTGTTTTTTTTTTAAAAATATTTGCTGAGTTCGATGCTTGCTTTTTTTTTTTTCTTTTTTTTTTGCCCCCAATGCATTATCAGATACACTTTTTGCCAGTCTTTCTTACATTACAGATATACTTGACGGTGTGGTGAAGTGTATGTACTTTGTATAGTTGATAGTTGGCACTGACTTCGATGTAATTGCCATTTCATTTGTTTGTCTCATTTTGATATGTTATGGTGATATTGTAAAATGTCTGAAATTGAAACAGAACCTTCATTGCAAGGGGGAAAAAAATTCAGGGCATTTTTCTGATACCTTTCCACAAAACACAAAAATGAAAGGGGGAAAAGAAAGAATGCAAACTTCTTTGATTCTAATTATAAAAGTGAATTTGAGGGAAAACGGTGGCACAAAGAAGAGGCGTCAAGTATATTTAAACATTAAAGAGTTTTACAAAAGTCCAGAAACCGAGAACCGACGGTTTTTTACTTCTTTTTTCTGGTTTTTTTTTTTTTTTTTTTTTTTTTTTTTTTTTTTTTTTTTAATAGCAGGATAAACGTCAGTTTTGGCAAAAAGAAGTCATGATGTAATTGTCCATGGGAGGTAAATCCAGGAAATATCTGAAGAACTGGGAGACCGATCATAATTTTACATGTTAATAATATCGGGTCAGCATGCTAAGCAAACAGGATCACAACAGTCTTACGCCATTCATTTACGAAGACAAGTCAGGATCAACTGCAGACGGATATACTGGAGACAATATACGTATTTCACATGATTTGATGAATCACGTACCACAAAAATGCCTGCCTGGTTATTGGTTTTCCAGTGACTTTGATTTGCCTTTCGAAGTAAATGGACTGGTATTTAAAAAAGTATATTAATATGTTCATTTTTGAACAGAAACACGCTTTTTTATGGTGATATCAAATACCACATCGTTCGGAAATGCAAAACATATCGCAAAGTTTTCCTGTATATACAGGATTTAGCCACTGATTGGGAGATAAGGGGGGGGGGGGGGGGGGAAAGGGGGGGGGGGGGGGGAAGAAAGAGAAGGGGGGGGGGAAGAGGAAGAGAAAGAAAGGAAAGAAAGAAAAGAAAGGAAGGAAGAAGGGGGGGGGAAGAAAAGAAGAAAAAGAAAGAAGAAAAGAAAGAACAGGAGGAAAAAAAAGTTGTGGGGAAAAGTTGTTTTTTCCGCTGTTTTTTTTCAGATGAAGAGAGGACAGTGTGAAGCACAAAAAAAAATAAAATAAAATAAAATAAAAAAAATGAAAGAGGTGGATTTCGGCCCTTAAGATTTTTTTTTTTAAGAAAAAAAAAGAAAAAAAAAAAAGAACTAAAAAAAAAAAAAGAAAAAAAAAAAACCAAAAATCACCACCTTCGGGCTCCACTGCTCCGATAACTGATGCCACAAGGAAAAAAAAAAAGGGTCTGAAAATAAACTGAGATTGATATAGTGACATATTTTTAAGGAATTCCGGTGTGTTTCTGATTTAAAGAATTGTGTGTGTGGTGTGTGTGTGTGTGGTTGTGTGTGTGTGTGTAATTGTTTTCAAAGGCTATTTTGAGAGCTGACTAAAAGGAGATCACATCCCTGATGTGGCCCTTCGCGGTCGGCTGAGCTGTAAGCAATATGAATTAAATTAAATTGAAATTAATTATGACTCCAAATGGAAAAAAAAAAACATTCTCCAGTTCTTTGAAACGGTAATAAAAAGTCTGAAAATACGGGAACATGGAACAAAGAAATTCATAATTAATAAGGCCTCCACTGATTCGACGAGGATGTATACAGATGGAATATATATGCAACACAGTTGTATATTACTAACGGACAAAGAACCTGGAGCCCAAAACTCGTTTCAATTAATTATCAATGTAGAATCAAACACAGCCGTTTTGTTATAAATGTGGATAAATGTGGATAAGTAAGAAGAAAGAACAATGAAGTATTTAGGCGCAGGAAATGGCAAGGATGTCTCAAAGCACAATGAACCAATTTCCTAATCATATGGAAAGTCACAGATGACGGGGATTACACACCCACCCCACACCCACCCACACACACCACACACACACACACAGGAGGACGAGAGTAGGAGGGTAGGGCGGGGAGGGGGGGGGGAGAGACGAGGGGGTTTGGCAGGGGTAGGGGGGAGAGGAGGGCGGATTTGATGAGAGGAGGAGGAGGATGAGAGATGAGGGAGAGGGAGAAGGTCGAGTGGTGAGAGGGATGGGATCGGGAGGAGAGAGTGGACGGAGAGAGGAGGAGTTTTTGAGGAGACGAGAGGCGGACAGGACAGACAGAGAGAAAGACACAGACAGAGGAGAAATGAGAGAGAAGTCAAAAGAACAAGGTCAAGACAGAGGAAGAATTACAGAGAGGGAAAGTAGAACAAGGGGTCAAGAGACAGACGAGGGGAGAAGAAGAATACAAAGATGGAAAAAGGAAGAGGAAAAGAAGAAGATCAAGAAGAAAAAAAAGAAGAAGACAAAACATTCATACCGGTGCTGTCGGACCACCAAACGATATTTTGATAAGCATGGTTCATTCTACTGACCGAGTCCACAGTTAAGCTACTAAACTTTTGGTGTTATCTTTTTCTTCCTCAAGCGAGAAAGCGAAGCCTCACTGTAACTGGCACAAACAACCCTTGTAGAGCGCCGGTTTGGTATTGAAATGCCGTTTTGGTACTGGTATACCAAAACGGCGTTTCAATACCAAAACGGCGTCTTAGGTCCCGCCGTTTGGTAATGAACACCAACCAACGGCGGCGACATAAGACGCCGTTTTAGAATGGGCGCGCGTTTGGAAACTGGCATACGAAAAACGGCGGCCCAATACTAAAAAACGGCGCTTCTCGTACCCGCCCATTTTGGTCTTTTTATCGTATGGGACCGGCCCTTAAAGGACCTGTTTTCGTTTGCGGCATCTGGTTCAAATCTCAATATCTGCTTTTTCTCGCATGAGTGATTGTTTAAAAGAGCAATGCTGATCAAGTTTTCGTATGGACAATGAGGGAAGGTGATTACTGGGGTTAGGGAGGGAAAAATTGAACAAGACAAAATGTTTTCTTTCGTTCTTGTATAGGCTATTGGGGTTTTTAGACATGTGTACTGGTATTTTCGGTCGACGACCGTGTGAGACGCGTTCTTCTGTTTATGTGAGTATACCTTCCAGTTTTTTACTGTCAGTACAATCTGAATTAAGTTTTTAAATTGCAGTTCTTAAAATTGTCCTTTGGTGTTTGTATGCATATGTAAACCGGTACGGTACTATGGTATGTTCTTTTAGGCAGAATATTTGACATGGTTGTGATCAGTGCCCATAGATCTAAAACAGTGACCAGTATTAGTTAGCCTATGAGAGACAGGTATTTATGGAGATTTGATCAGCCGAGGGGACCTGTGAGGGGGGTTATTTTTCCCCATGACAACCAAAGCCGAAGGCTGATGTTGTCATTTGGAAAATTGAACCCCCGAATAGGTCCCCCAGGACCAAACCAACGGTCCCCACAACTACCTGTCCCGAGTATATCAACGATTTTGTTTTCTCAATACAATGTCTAAAACAAAATGCAACAGTGATTATGAAATTATTGCGGTTTATAATTAAAAATCCTCCTCCAGGTCTCTGTGTTGTAAACTGAATAGTGTTGACATCAGTTTCATATCATAAATATTTCTTTGGCTGCGTTCGTTGGAATCAAAGTGACTGTGAGCTGGTACATCCCATTCCCAGAGAACAATTTTCGACATGCTAGTGTTGTAAAACCTAACGTTTTAGAATTTAATCATTAAGGTATTAATGAGTGGTTTTCTGATCCTACGGATGAACCTTCAACAGTTTTTGTATCGTGGAGAGACCAAAAACAAAAAAAAAAAAAAAAAAAAAAAAGATGTAAATGAAAAATGGAGCCGAATGGCGATTCTTGGTCGGTCGTCGGGGCAATGGACAGTCGAAGGCTTGTTTATTAAAATCTATTTTGATCTGAACTTGAAAACACACTTCCGTTGATTTTGCTAGTCAAAATTATCTGTTCAGATGAAATGATTCGAAAACTCTTGTCGATTTATTACCAAGGAGATCGAGTTCGAACTGAAAGTTTCAACGGTTTTTCTGCAATCATAAAGTGTAAAGGGTGTTTCGGTATTGCCTTGCAAAATGGATATTTTGAGATTTGTAATCAATTACCTGTACAGCTTTTTCAGTGAACTGGTATTTTCCGCGTACGACTTGTGGCTTTCGTCATCATGTTTTCTTCTATCCGCTTTTTGGGCTGATCATTCTTAAAAATAGAACTCGGTTAGTGGTGGAGGCAAGCATGCAATCAAAAAGATTGTTTTTATTTGAAGAGATTGTTTTTCTGACCTGGCCAAACTGCTCGCCGCTAAGGCACTTCTTAAGCTTATTAGGCGAGGTAACCTGGAAATATTAAGAGTCGATTTAGTATCTACTTACCAGCTTTGTGTGCTGTGCGTGCGTTATATGCATGCCATCTTGTTGCATGCGCTGCTCGCGTCTTTGTGTGTGTGTGTGTGTGTGGTGTGTGTGTGTGTAAAAGAGGGGACAGTCTGGAGGGAGTACATTAAATTGGCCTATGCCCACCTTGTTATTTCTTCAAAACCCACAACACACATCACGATTTAAAAGCTTTAACATTTGAAGTGTTGTTTTTGAGCTTTTAAATTTTAAATTGGTAATGCAACGCTAATAGAAAAGTAGTACTGTATTTTGTCTTGCTTTGTGAGGAAAAGCAAAGCAGTTATTGAAATTTGAACCAGATGCACGAAACAGGGTCCCTTTAAGGCCGGTCAGGATACCAAAACAAACGATACGAGCGGGCGCTCTCTCACAAACCCTCCCTTACCCCCGCCCCGCCCGCCACACCCCGCCCTTATCCATCTACTCAAAGCTTCCGTCCACACGTCTAATTGCTCCCTCCTAACCCCCACCCCCTTACCATCTCTACGTCTTCTTTTCTCCTCTGTTTCTCTCTCCTCTCTCTCTCTCTATCTCTCTCTCTCTCCTCTCTCTCACACACACACACACACCACACACCACACAAACACACACAGATTTTGCCGTTATTCTTCACATTACGGACATTGCAAACGAGTACGCCATCCACGCACATAAACACAGGAACACCTGGACGCACAGACATAACAAGAGTGGGAGCTACATAGCAAACACTGTGGCGTACACATTAATCGCCTATATATCATCCAACACCCACACAAAACACACACACACACACAGGGACAGAGAGAGGAGCGCAGGAGAAGAGAGGGTGGACGAGAGAGAGAGAGAGAGAGAGAGAGAGAACACACGTGCATGTGCAACCACACACACATACACACGCGAACGCACGCGCGGCATGCGGTGCGCACACACACACACACACACACAAACACATGAAGGAGACGGGAAATGTGAAGGATATATATACCAAACGATTAAGTGATATATAGAGCTACGGATCAGAATGAGGTTAAGAGAGCCGGTTGTGGAGCGGTGAAGGGAAGGAAGGGGTGGTGAGGGTCGGGAGCCGGAAAGGGGGAGGGGAGCGGGGGGGGGCGTTGATTAAGCAGTGTCGCCTCAGGGTGGTAGTTATTCATAGCTTTCTTTTCAAGGAAAGGTTCAGGTCGATGATGAGGGGGTAATACATCCGGACAGTGGGGGGTCTTTTGGGGGGGGTGTGGGGGGGAGTAGGGAAAAAACACATGGGGATAGAGGGGGAGGGAAGGAGGGGGGTTCCAGTAACTCCTGTGTATGGTCGGAGCCCTCCATCCTTCCCCACCCCCCCCCCCCCCCCCCCCCCCTTCCCCTCACCCCCCCCCCCCCCCCCCCCCCCCCCCACCCCACCACTCCACCCTACCCTTCTTCCCCGTTACATTGATATGAATAGTTTTGTGAATTGGGACCGGTCCAATCGGTCTTGGCTAAATTGTCTCTCATAAAGGAGGCTTCGGGTGGCGTTCCGTTGCTTTTGCCTGCGTGGTTAAATATGGGTTTGGAGCGTGCTGCGAGGTTTTTGGTGCTTTTCTGGTTCAAAGGTATCTCTCTTCTCTCTCTCTGCTCTCTTT